>JXXA01003623.1:0-17326 GCA_000956255.1 Anopheles punctulatus | reverse complement strand
CCGTGCGTTCGTCCGTCAGCAGACAGGGGATTAGCCTCCGGAACCGAAGCCGGCTGCCTGTAAGACCGATCCCGAAATGGCAAAATCAGCAGAATGACCACAGCCGTCAGCTAATAACTCGCGTCAGTCGGACGCAACCCACGCACGGCTCGACGGAGTGAGATGTCTTTCGTTTGACGCCGATGAATCGGCCTGGGTGCACATTCCCCAGGCCGAACCTCCAACGGAATGAGCGGTGTTTTATTGTTTCAAAGAACGAATATTTCATCGACACGAACTCGAAACGAATGCGAGTTGAAATCGGTTTCCAATTGGCCGAGGTAAACGATCAAATGATCATTTCGCTACGATTTTACGACACATTCGGAACCACTCGCTCGGTGTGGCGTGTTTTTATCGATCTCTTTTTCCGGTTTGCAAAGGAAAGAAACGAGCGAAAAAAAAACATCGTTGATGATGTTGCTAATAGATCTCTCGGCTTATGAACACATCAGAAGGTGATAAAGTTGGCCGAAATGAAGCCGTTTTTTCGGTGCAATTTTCGATGTTCTTATTTGTTGTTGTTGTTGTTGTTGTTGTTGCTGAGTGTTCCGCAGGCCAGGTTGCAACAAAGGCCACAGGCAAGGGCCAGTGTGGAGAAAACATAAAATGGGCAGCTTGTGCCTTGGGTTATGCCGCCGAACACAGCGCCACAGAGAGCCGGATACGTCCGTGTTCTGCTCAGAACGAACCCAGGCTCTATTATTGTGGGTACCAGAACCGAACGGTCGTGGTTGTTTTGTGGTCGTAAAAGATGTGCTATTATTATATGCGCCTTTTTCGAGTGAGAAATGAGGAGAAAAAAAAACGACATTTATGATTATTAAAATGCTAACAAATTGACCTTGCTTTTGGCGGGCTGGATGAAGGAATGGTTTCTTTCACAAGAGGAGCCTTTGTGAGACGAAATTTGAAATGTCAATGGCGTGAGGGACGGTGGTGAGGGAGAGCGGGGGACTTGTTTGTACAACTATTTCGATGGATGGAAGAGTTATTCGGTGGGAACGTGAATCCGGAAATGTCTTACTCTATCGAAGTAGAAAATAAGAATCAATTTATGTATAAACTCTTTTTATTTATATATTTCAGATGCAATTTTATTTTATTTATTAATTTCTTATTGCATCGTGTTGGTTGCATACCAATCCCTAAAAATTGAACAAAATGAATAAAATTCCAATCACGCTGTGGCTGGCGTCATGTAATCGTAAATCGTAAAATACTTTTTCGATCATTTCCCTGCCCCATTTGTGCGAGCCGTGGAAGCGCCGGCGCGTCATTCTGCTGGCGCTAATTTTCATTCCATTCGCAAACTGGCCGACCCCAGCCCCGGCCCTGTGTTGGAATGCAAAAGTGTCGAGCATAAAATCGAAACAGGGAGACAGGGATCGAAAATAGCAAACGCACAGTGTTCAATCTTTTGCGCCATGGTTTTCCGTCTGCTGTGCGTTGGCTTTGGACCTGCTGTTTTTTTTTTTTTATTTGCCATCTCCCCATTTGAGCTATTTACGAACTGGCGGTGTTTTATGTTTTCATTTCGAAGTGTTCTGCCTGCCTTCGCGACGAACAATGTCTCCCAATGTTGAAAGGTATTTACTGTCCTGTCGCTCTCCATCCATCCCGAATTCCCCCGGGATTTGCTAAATGACCTTGGTCTCTGTTCCGTTTGCTGGGATGGTGGTTTGGTATCTGGTGCCCGAAAAAGAAGGAGAGAGCCACGGAGAGATGGAGGGAAAACAAATTAAAACAAAAGAAGCCACTTATCTCTTTATTGCTCTACATTTTCCGTTCTTTAGCGCTCTTTAATTTCGCTCGATCACCCACAGGTGCCTCGGGAAGTGCGTCGTCGTCCGTCCCGACCCTCGACTTCGGCTGGTTTTCTCTCGATCGATAAGTCAAGTCTCGTGCCGTACCTGGGTGGGACAAATGCGCACGGAACACTGGCTAGCCTTGAAGGGAAACACGCCCCTCGATCACCACCGAGCGCAAACACAAACAAGAAAGTCAGCAGCCGACGACGGGGCCTCGGTTAATCCTATGATTACTGAAGTATTTCTAGGGAATTCGGTCCGGCAGGAATCTCGGGGCCCAAAAAACCCCAGGTACAACTCCGGAAGGGAAAAGGAGGCAATCTTGACCTTCATCACGGGCTCGGCCATCATAATGATGATGCCACAGACGCGCAGTGTGGCTCGTTACAGGGCGTCACTTTCCTTTTTTTTCTCCTCTCTACTCGCGAGAAATCCGCGCCTCCTAAAATATTCACTTTCTTCCCGGCGTCGTCCCGGCATTTCCGATTACATTGTTTTTGTCTTGACTGATGTTTGCTGTTCGGCTGTTCAAACAGACGGACCAAACGAAGAGGGCTTTGTTTTAGGTGAGTGTGGGATGCGTTCCGGACGCTCGTTCGCTCCTCCATTTCCGGTGCGAAGAACGGTTGTGATTACATAATTGATGCTAATTGGAACATGAGGGAAGGGCGTGCACTTTCTGCCGAGAAATTTATCGGTTCGTGGAATGGGTTTCCGTTCCTGCAAAGGAGCAACACATTATTGTCATTCTGTGAAAGATTTATTGTTATCGGAACTTCTTCTAATTATGTGAAATAATGTGGAAGAAAATATTTGAAAAAAAAGAAGAATAATCGCCTGTACTAATTGGCAAACAAACAAGGCAATCCAATGATTGCTTAGTCGTCCCACACACATACCCTAAACTGTCATTTAACCATTTTTCCAGTATTAATTTCAAAACTAGTCGCAAACCGGCGGTGGCGGTGGCAATATTTACCCTTAATGCTGGCTCGGTGTTAATCTTAATCAGATTACTTCTTAAGGACGGAACGGATCAATTCAGACAGCCGCGAGAGTAGCCAAATCAGATCGATCACTTTATTCCAACCGATCGAAAGCGAAAAAAACGCGAAAAAAACAACAACGCGCCCTCATTCGGTCGTGATCGGATTGTCAATTTTAGTCGTTTTTAAGCCCCCGGTCAGGTTCGCCGAGGGCCCCCGGTATAATTGACCCCTCGGTCGGCTCATTACTCAATCTCCGGCGAGGGGCTCCATATTAGGGATCGATGAAGGCGCGAGCGGGCAGTGCGTTAAAAAAATGAAATATAAAATAACGCACGCATGTGTTGCTGCTCGGGACTGAAAAGAGGTTGTAACGGGGTGACGTTTTTACGGTTTCGTTTCAATTTACATAATGAATATCGCTCATTTATCATTTTAGCCTGGCGTATATGCACAATTAGAAACGCTGACACCGCACCGCAGCAAGAAGCACCACCAACAACACCGCCCCCGACCCCCGACCACCACCACCCAATGGGTCTATTTTTCGGTTTGAAGTGCAACCCTTTACCTATGCGTCGACCTGATTTGCGTATCGAATGCGTCCGCCGAATGATTCGGTGCTTTTATTCCACGCTCGCCAACAACAGCGCTGACCTCTGGCGTGCCAGTTGGTTGTTGCATCACCGCAAACCTCTCCGGGTCTGATGTTGCAATGTTTGTGGAGCTTTCTAAACACACATACACATCCACGGTGTGTTTACGCGAGCTACGCCTGCTCTTTCCCACAAGGAATGCGTGAAAAATTAGCAAAAGTCGTATGGCCCACGTCGGCCGGTGGTGTGGCTTTAAGGGTTGACCTCGTTACCGAGCCGGTCGAAAATTCAATTAATAGAGCTCGAGTTAAGCTCCCAAAATGTGATCGTGTTCCGAGCAGCGCTTGGGTGACCTTGTCGGAAAGTCTGGGAGGCATAACAACGGTACGCGTACGAGTTGGGACCGAGTTCTACGCCAAATGATTGATACCTTTCGCTGTCAATTTCATCACAACCATACTGGCGCTCGGTGACCTTTCCTTCGTCTCGGGCCACCGTGATCGTTTACGTTAAACCCCCGCATCGTAGCGCGGAAGTGACTGTCTACGCACAGGACACCTGGTCGTCCTTGAATCCGGCGGTAGTATTCACTCATTACCAGCTCCCCGATCAGTGTGTGCTTGTTTAGAAAATAAGCCCACTTTTTAAGAACCGCTCCGAAAAGTGCAAGCGAAACAAGCGACGAGTAATGAGCAAATCGGCTCCATTACGACGGTAAGTAGAGCCGAGTCATTTGGATGGAGGAAAACAAGGCACAAATATGCTGGAGATAGACTGTGAAAAACCTTGGAATATGTGGCTATACACAAAGCTCCTCAGCTCAACTCGATTCGATTGGGTTGGAAAAAGGAGGCTTGCTACGCGCGTGCAACAACAGATTCGTACATGATCAAGTGGCTCAATCGAGCACGTACTTAAGAGAAGGTATTGCTGCTATTTGTGAGTGCAACGCATAAAGAGGGTCACCTTCGCCATTTTGCTCGTGGCTTTTTTAACATTCGTTGTTAATGGCGATCATTTGGGTATCATTTGGGTTCATTTGATGTTTAGACCGGACATTGAGGTCATGTTGGAGTCTCAAACATGCGAAATAGTAACATAAATACCTGAAATATGGACTTCACTGGCTGGAACAGGCTTCTCAAAGGGATGTTGAGGTCGTTATTTTTTTTCCAAAAATATAACATTGTCCGAAGGACTTGTACAAAAATTTGGCTTCATGTAAAAATACTGTAATATTAGCGCCGAAGCACATTTTACGCTCAGGAATTTTTGTTTTGTACAGTACAGTAGGAACAGTTGAAATTTAATTTTGTGAATATTAATATTTGAGCACAATTTTTCGCGCTTCTTTTACGGTTGCTTTTTGTTTTGCAGTTAAGAGATTGTCCAAACAAGACGCCTACCCTCCGAGGGGCGTAGGGAAATGTACAAATACTTTGAGTCTCATGTCGTCAACTCATTGCTCAAGCTGTCCTACAAATGAAAAGAAGTACGCTTCGACTGACTTTTGCTCGTCCAATCGATCAAAGCCGCGCAACTCTCATGAAAGCTGATCTGATCTCCCCTTCGTCCAGCGGTAGGTTGGCGACTCTTTGAAAGTTTGAAATTCCATCCACCCAACAACAACAACAAGCCCTTCACTCGCTCGTGTGTGTGTGCGGATCGCGTACGATCGGATGGATTTTTTTTTCTTTGAAATTAAATCATGGTTTACACTCGCGCGGGAGATCAAATCCATCAAATTATGTAGAACGCGTAATCAAATGATTGGCGGTTTTCGGTACCCCCCCTCACCTCTATTCCCGGTTCCGGAGCTTTTCGTCGCACTGTAAGAAAATCGCGCACACCTTTCCCCTTCATTCTCTACCTCCCTCCTCCCGCAAACAAATAACGGTTATTCCGTGTGGTACGCGCGAGCTATGATGGGGTGGGATGGTGGTTCCCCCCGACCCAGGTCAACAACACCCGCCAGAAATTCACTTCCTGCAAATGATATGAATTTGATCACCATCAAATAAAGGCACACACACACGCGCACATATCATGCTCTGCCAGGAATTTTGAATTCAAACCACCGTAAGCCGTGTGGCACTTATTTTATTATGATTTCCTCTCGCTCGCTCTCTCTCTCTCACTCTCTCTCTCTCCCTCTCTGTCTCTCTTGGTCCACCGAGCACCAAAAAGGCCGGCAATCATCGGCACGAGCACCACCGGTGCCTTGTTTGAGGTTGAGGCACGCCAAATGACGAATGATTGGTGCAGCTCACGGATATCGTGTTGCTCGCGTGCTGCACTGCTTGTGAGGCTCTATTGTCTTCAAACGACCACTTCTTCTTGGGGCTAGTTGCTTTTTTTTTGTTGTTGCCGCCCGAGCTTCCAAATAATAATCCAAACTAAACCAAGGAGATGAAATGTCACACCGCGGTGTGTGTGTGTGGTGAGCCGTCGTGAGTTTGGCAAATCACGGAGGCCCTCGTGAATTGGGTCAGTGAGGAGTTTTGTGTCACGCTTGTGTTTGGGGTGGGCAGGAGGAGAGCTCTGAAACCGTGCAATCGTGCTAGAATGTCATCGAGAAGAGGCGAGCAGAAATAAAAAAAATGGACCCATACATCAATATTCTTTAAACGTTCTCGATTTCGCCCAGGATCGAGTCCAGCCTTCTTTCCCAAAAACGGATAAAATTTTAGCTCGCAAATGGGTTTTGTGCGCGCGATTTGGAACCAACACATCCCTCCTTTCCTGCCTTCCTCCCTCAAAATCCCAACGATGAGAAATCGCCCGATATGTGGACGATGCTAATGGCGCACATTCCCGTGTGCGCCTTTCAATCGAACCCGTCGGGGATCCCATTTGTTTGAGAAATTGATATAAATTGCCACCAGCAGCAGAATCAGCAGCGGTCGCTAGTGCAAAGGTGGGCGGGGAGGGTGAGGAACACCTGAGAAACGATCCAACTCGCTCCACTCCCGCCCCGCAGCTAGGTTGACAAACTGTTTCGGTCAATTCCTTCCCAGCGGGCCTAATGAGGAAAGCGATTATTTAATTAATTTTCACCCACCATACTAGCCAGAGAGGGAAGGAGGGCCTCGAAAATTTTCCCAGCCGGCCTCGGGTTTTTTTATGAGCTTGATCGATTTTTGCTCGTTTGGGATGTGTCCGATCGTATTTGGGAATCGGGTTGGGACAGGAAAGCTAATGACACGATCGGAGGGAATTGGAAAGGAATTTTCGTCTTTAGTTTATTTAGCGAACGGCGTCCTAATGGCTGTTGGAAGATGTTTTAAAGGAAAGGTATTTTCGTGCGAGTGAGTGAAATTAATAATCAACTAAACTTTCTCAAGCTGCCGTTACACACTCGGTCGGTCGGATCTGTAAAATCTGGAACACAAATTGGAACACAGTTTAAAAGATAGAACGCTTTAACTATCCTTCAGTTTTTTCTTTAACATCATTATGCATTACACTTGCGGATTGCGTAACCACGTGACCACGATCATTACCGAGCCTGTGCTGCCTCGCTCAGTTCTCTAACGACGCCATCACGGTGGCAGCGGGAAAAAAGCAAACATTTACCTTCCGGTGTGAACATAAAAACAGCACTCGACAGGACGAGCCGGAGCGTCGCAGGAGAATGAGCGGCAAAAGGAGGCAGCGGCAGCAGTGGCAGCAAACACCTCGCGGGAGAAACGTAACGGAAGCGACGATTCATAACAAGAAATAAATTATCCCACATAGCGAGCGAGTCAAGCGAGCGTCATCTTCCCAAAAAAAGAGGAAAAAATCGCAACCAACACAGGAAAAAACCGCGCACACCCAGAAGAACCTCGAGAAGATAAAACTAATGTGCGAGTGTAAATGTCGCAAGACTAATGGGGCCAGCACCACCAGCGTCGGTCGTGTACATCAGTGAAAGATGAGGGTGTTGGTTTTTTTTCCCCCCAACATCCCAACATCCCATCCGAGTCCATTCGCACTCCTGGTGCAGTGATTTCAGGTTTCGGTTGCGTCTGGCAGAGCTTGGGAATGGATAGCTTTAAGATGTTTACGGGTGCGTATGTATGTGGAACGGTGGATGGCAATCACACCAGCATGACATTTATCGTTTGTTATCTCCGTAGGACCTTCGGTGAGCCGGCGTGTTGTGTGCTAAATAAATTGGATCAACGGTGGACAACAACATTATTGGAGGTTTTAAAAAGGAAGCCAGCGAAGGAATCCAGCCTTTGGCTTTGAAACTCCAGCGAGCTGAGCGCCTTCACGCGTATGATATATCGCACACGGTGCGCCATTCTGGACCTCCCAGAAGTCTTCCGGTTGGACGATGCGCGTTATCAAAAACCGTTCCCGATTCCCGTGACCATACCGCGCTGTAGTCGCTTAGCATAAATCTCCATTCAGAACCCGGGCGCGACATCGACAATTCTGCGCGATATAATAGGAACACGCATACGGAACCGTAACACCGATTAGATAATATCGCTTCGGCAGCGCCGTATCGTTTCGCGTGGAGCAGCAGTTACCATTCTGTGTCTCGTGGGATCGTAGGCTTCCTCTTGGAAGGAAAAAAAACCACAGGGATTGTGGAAGCAAGATAAAGACTGCGCGATAGCGAACGAATGGCTGGGAAAGACGCGCGATCGAATCTGCATATGCATATGAATATTTGCGGCTCGAGTTTTCGTGTCCGCCGCGAACAGCACAACCCTGTACTTCGATCGATCGACGGACAGACGCACACCATGATCACGGTGGACGATCGCGCTGTGCGCATAATTTAATTCCGCGTTTTGATAAATGACACTCTAATTATGCAAAACAGTCCTTTGTTGTGCGTGCGTGTATGTGTGTTGTAATTGAGAATCGTTCGGAGCGTTCGGAGGGCAGCGACCACCGACTCCTCGATGGCATGTTCACCACGCACGGCATGAATGAATTTTGAATCCTCGCCGAAAGATCGAAAGCCGATATTTTGTAGCGCGGGATTTTTCTCTCTCTCTCTCCCTTCTTCGTTTATTAATACTTTTGCCCTCGGAGCGACAAGAACGCCCTGGCCGGTAATGGATACGTAGAACCTTTTTTCGCGATTCGTGCCGTTTTGCAGACTCTCGCTCGCTCGCTTAGGAGATGAATTTAATATTTTCGCGAGGCGTGATATTTTTTTTTTCCACCGATCGAGGCAGGAATTCTGCACCATTCGAGATTGATTGCCGATCGGGCCGATTTTGTATTGCATTTCGCGGTGGAATGGACAAAACCCAGTACAAAGGGCGGGAGAACACCCGTTATTTATCAAAACGACACTGTGTCGAAATTGATCAGCATGGGAAGGGGGGGGGTATAGCTCAAATTGCAATTGCAAAAGAACAAATTCCTGTTTCTTTTTTGGTGTGTTTTGTTTTTTGGAAGCAAAGAAAGAAACCACATTCTTTTCACAATTCCACCGGGTGGTGGTGTGTTGTTACATTTTTTTTCCAACGTGTTGTTGTGTCTTTCGCGACGCGTATGTGCAGGAATTGATCAACGTCAAGCGCGGTGACAAAGAAAACTGACCGCGTCCGTAGGAACAACGCGATTACCAACACACACAAAAAAATGTAATTTAATCTCTAATGCAGCAGCAAGGCTGCTTGTTGGTACGGCTTGTTTATCGTGGAGCAATAGCAGCAACAAACCCCAGCCGCCCTTAATCCGTTTAGCGATCCCTGATTCAAATCGATTTATCAAGCGCGCGCATGCTCTTAGTCATAATCGTTAGCGGTGTAGTTCGGGTTGCGCAAAAGAGCATGTGGTCACTGTATGCAAAATACGGTGGCAAGGAGCTCACACTGAAAGATAGAGAGAGAGAAACGTTTTGGGGGCAATTAGATCGATCGACGATTTACGAATCGATGGAGCGAGGGAGGGGAAAACATTAAGTAGGTTCATTTGATCCAACCCCGTGCTACGACCGGAACAACAAGACCGCGTGCGCTGAGTAACGAGAAAAGCATGCCTCTTTGCGCACAGCATAAGAGATAAAAAGCGCTCCAAGTGTTTCACGATCGTTGAATTTATTGTGCAACGGTGCACCGTCGATGGCCGGTCGCGAAGTTGGTCGAATTCAATAACACCAAACGCCCCCCAACATCACATTTTCTGAACTCCCCCTGGTGCTTCCTGTGCATATCGTTTGCTGCCGGGCAGAGGTTGTTGTTGCCAATCAGCCGACCAGGTTAGGAATGGCATCATAAAATCCGTATGCGCCGCGCTCGTTTCGATTCAACTGAGGCACCAGCAGACACTGATTAAGGCGATCGTGGTGCGCTCACCGCGGGGAAACAATGTGCTATGCAAAAAAAATTAAATAAAAAACAGCGTCACTTTCGGCGACATGATTCATGCCGAGCCGGGGATGGTTTTATGAACTTTAATTGAGGATAATTTCCCTGCTCGCTCTGTATGCTGTGCCACTGTGCATTAGATGCTGCTATGATGCATCGAAGGCTGCTGCGATTAAAGTAAGGTGTCCCACTGTTTAAAAAAAAATTGGATACAACGATCGACATTGCTTCTTCAAAATGTTGCCATCATCGGCGTAATTTGTTTGGCATATTTCGTCGTCCATCGTTCCGCCGGTTCATTTGCGTACGGCGTCGAGTGGATTGCGCTCATTTCCCAGGCTGTCGTGGACGCGTTACAATCGTTAGCTTCTCCGCAACGCTTCGGTCATCCCTCGAAGGGACATTTTGTTAGTGTGTGTGTGTGTATTTGTATGTGTGTGTTGCGGTTTCATGTTTTCATGTTCTCGACGTTTCCGCGTCGCTCGTTGCGTAAGAGGAAAGCGCAAAATTAAACCTCAGCCTCAGCTTCTTCTACCTCGCGTTCCTCGGGGGCACCAGACTGATACAAGTCGTAACGAGTGCCGAAGTACGCGTGAAGAAAAAGGTTACGTTTTAATGAGATGGAGCAGCAGGCGATTGAAGATCGGGGAAGAACACCTAATGGGGAGTAGTTAAGGATGTAGCTATCACATCAATAAGTTAAAGATTTTTCCAAAAAATAGGAATTTTAATTATGTTTGATTTCGTTTGGAATTTTTATTTTTTACCACCAAGTAGGTACTGGGATTTTTATAGAATTTTTCATATTTTCATTGTTCCAAAAATATTTTTCTTCTGTTCTTTTTCTTCCCTACAAATCACCTTGCAGTCAATCTAAATTATGAAGCCTTAAAACAAATTTTCATCATCAACAACCACTTTCGCAGCACCGAACGTGCACACGGGTTGGCTTTCATTAACGTTCCACTTGGCGCACTAACCTTTTCCATTCCCATCTTCCTGTCGCCCTCTCTCTCTCTCCCTCGCCCTCCCCGGGAGCCACACAAAATGTGCTGCCCGCAGGAGGTACGAGGCACCACACAAAGAACCTTTAAAGCTTGGCCCGATGGTGGAGAAGCTCGAAAGCAACAATTTGAGTGCAGGCAAGCGCCCCTTGCCAAGTTTCAAATGGCACCAAACATAGTTTCGGGCTGCAGTTAGCCGCTGCTGCTGGTAGTTTGGCTGGTGCAGCGCTTTTTCGGGCGCGTACGATGCAGAAAATTATGTCCCGAGGAAACGCTTTTTAAGTGTCTATTATCATTGAATTTACCGCGCATAAATAATCACCGTTGGCCTGTGCCTGCCTGCTCACCGCCGGCCCAGGGTGATTACGGTGTGTGATGTGTTTGTTGCAAATAAGATTTTTCCTCACCATTCTCGGGTGTGTTGGGTGTGCGTGCGCGTGAAAGAGAGAGAGAGCGAGAGAGAGAGAGATAGAAAGATAGAGATCGAGTGGAAAGTGATGTGAACGGCGCAGACTTCATGATGGCCGACCGATGACGGCTACCGGGCGCTGCCTGCCGATGTATGCAATAAGGCAGATGAGGAAAAGCCCACAGGACATACCGGGTTATGGTGCGCCTGTGACAATCGGTTTCGGGCGACGTTTCGGTTTCAAATGAGGTTAAAACGTGCTTGCCCCCTTCCGGAAGGCTCCGGCGTACGTGTTGGCTTCCTCTCCACCGCGCATATGCCTCTCCTTGGAGCGTTTGCTTTAATTAACCAAATTAACACGTTCCCTCGGCTCCTCCGTCCATCGGTTAATGAGGTTGCAGGGAGCATGTTTCACCCGCGTCCTGGCTGAAGGATCAATTAGGCCACGGGAGAAGGGTACTAACTCATACGTGAAACATAAGTCCTTATCCGTGCGTACAAGGATACAAGCCCGGGGGATGTCGCTTCCAGCACCGCATCAACTTCCATCACCACGCCAATAAAATATGGCAAGATGGCGCGCACAAATTGCGAGCAATTTGGAGCAGCTCGCCGTGCAGGTAATAAAAACCTTTAATTGCGCGAACTAACCTCCACACACTTCGGGGCACTTGTGGGGGATGCGGGGTGGCAGCACGAAATGGCTTTTATTTTTTCACCACTACGCTGCGCCACTTGCCACCGAGAACTAACTGCAACGGCAAGTAACAAGCCTCTGCCTATCTGCCTGGCCTCGGTTGCCCTGGAGGGATAAGTTTCATCGCCCTTCAGAGGATGCCTCCGGAGTTTGAATGGAATAAAAAAAAAGTTGCTCCTTGCGATCCCTTGGAAGTGTGTTTGTAGCAGTAAAAATAAATTTAATATCGATTGGAATCACATTTTTACTGCCCGAAAGCTGCCTCTTCTACGTCTCCCTCTTTCCATAAGGCATCGGTCAGCACGAGGTCTTATTGTTGTGTCCGCGAGAGAACGATATTTCTTGCGAACGCGAATTTCCTCCACTCCGCTAATGACATAAAGCGTTTTACGGATCGAATTAACCGGTATCGACCGCAGTCGCACAACCGGCGATCGGATTGGATTGTAAAGTGGGGAAGTAAACGAGCCCTCGCCTTCGGTACACCCGTGCTCTGGCGCATTATGGCAATTTTTGTTTCGTTTCCCTTGCCCGTTGCCGTTGCGGTTCTAGTTGGTGTGTTGAGTTTTGAATTTCTCACCGATAATAAAACCGATGATCTATTTCAGCGCGAGATGGATGGATGGTGGACAATAAATGAAGCAGCTTATATTGCAGGTTGCGAGGAGAGTGCTTTGGATCTAGTTTAATCGTGTTCTTGCTGAGGTTTGCATTTATTGCTGCTAAGCTGAGGCTTTATCGTGCCACGAGAATGAGTTTTGTTATGCGAGATTCATCGAAACCATGCTAGCAGAAATCGTAAGTAGCATCTAGCTTTTAGTACTTCTTACCATTCCTTGCTTATTTCTTCATTCTTTTTTTTTTTTGGGTAAACACTTTACGAGTCAAACGAGAGGAAACCTATAACGGCGCAATCTCCTGCAACAAATGGTGCCTCAAACGACCAGTTTCATTTCGACAAAAGCCGACGACACTCGGAATGACAACATTATGACCTATCCGGAATAGAAATGCAACAAGCAGGGACGCCGACGCCGTAAAATCACTCTCTAGCTAGCGGGCGAACACTGAAAAAAATCGCTAAAAAATCTCGTCATTCAACAACGGTTTCAGGTGCGGGGGAAGGGGAGCAGAGAGAGACGACGGTACGTGACCGGATTTAATTTACTCTAGCCAACTCCCCAGCCGCGTGCTGGCCCATGCCGGAGCGAAACCGAAGCCGAAATGGGCAGGAATTTGCTTCTTTTACGACACTTCCACTTTTCAATAAATCATCACCATAAAAAAGCACTCCTCCCTCCTCCTACCACCCTCCTGGAGATGTGTCCGGGATGTGTCGGCACACCAAATGGAATTGCGCTAAAACTGACTGCCGCTGCTGCTGCGCGCTCTGATGAGTGTTATGATTTCATAGCAGCGAGGAGATGGTCATAAAACGCGGCCCGCTTTTCGGCGATCGGCGATCGGGTGCGGGTACGAACACCGGTCACCACAGGTCCTTAGTGTGATCCTTTTCCACGAATCCGGCTCTCGGGCGCGTGATTTCGGCTGCTGCCGGTTAAGGAAAGACGCATTCATAATCCAATTTTTACTACCAAAAATTCGCAACACATAAAATTTGTGCCATTTCTGCTCCGGGGAGAGCCTTTCTAAGATGGATTGGACGGAGGATCGATTCGGCACTGCCCGATAATCGAAATCATCGCGAGCACAAGCAGCAATTTACGAGTGAAATCATTAAATGTGGCATGGAATGGTGTTCCGGCATTGTGCGATTGATGGTGATTTTTCGGCAACGAATACATTTGGACCATTTTATGTCCCTTTTTTGCAGGGACCATAATTCAAGGCTAAGCTTTACGCGTGTCTAAGGCTGTGATTTAGTGGCGGCATCGTGAAGAAAGGAGAGATTCATAACAACAAAAATAAAATATTACTTTATGCCGTGTATCACTGATTTCCGGGGAACAAGATTATCGTAAAACTCGGACACCAATTAAACGATGAAATGATTAAAAAAAACCCTTATCAAAAGTTCTTATTTTTCTAAAGGAATTTGTTGAAAAAAACGTGCAGATTTGTGTTTGAAAAAAAAGATCATTCAAAACGACGCCAACATTCTCTTTTCACATATATCATTGGGATGAACACAGACAACAAAAAAAAAAGGAATATTATATGATCAGGCACGATCGCGCATCGATTCACCACATCTTGACATCGAACAGCAATTAATTCCCATCTCTCGTTCAAACCCATATCCACAAAACCAACACACACACAACGAATGCGACGCTGTAATCGCGATTGCTTCCGAGCACTTTTTTATCATCATCCACCTTATCTTGATTAAATTTATGTCCCTTCTGATTTCCGTCGAGCATATACTTGTATGTGTGTGTGTACACGCACTTCGCGGGGAAAAGCGTGCGAAGAAGGCTCCGAAAGCGATCAAAGCGTTTGCGTTTATGCATTCGTTTTTTTTTTTGGTTTGCTTCGTTGTTGCCACCACCGTTCTCTCTCTCTCTCTCGGGAGAACATGCTTTCGTTGAGCTTGGAAATGTTGAATCCAAGTCGGAAAGGGCTGCCGGTTTTTGCTGTCGGCTGTGTCTTATCCCTTATCGGGCGGTGGAGATTTTCCACGCTTTTCTTAATTAGTGTCGTGTTCTGTTTTGAAACTGACTGTCTCGATCGCGCTGGGCCGCGCTGATGTCTTGTCTAATGTTGGTTTGATTTTTCTTTTTATTTGTAGCAAATAATTTAAGAGCCTGGGAGGAAGGACAAAAAAAATGGGTGGAAGGAAAAAGTGACCACAGCTACTACACCACCACCACCATCATCACCCCTGCCTTTAATCCAACCACTGATGGATGTCGATTGTTGAAGTGATCAAGCGGTTGTCTGGGTGTCTCTAATGGGGCCCGAGTTATGACAGCTGGTAATAGCAGGCCGTCAGCGCGAATCAAAGACACACACACACACACTGGACGCTGGTGACGCGCGCGCCCGCGCCATTCGTCAGCATCTTGTTTTGTGCCGTGCCGTGGCCAAAGTACCGGATACGGCGGGAAGAGACTGCGCCCCAGCCAGTAGGTTGTTGATTGAAAGTTTAATTACCGTTTCCGAGTACCGGAAAGGAACCGGGAGAAACGCTTTGAAGTCTCCCACACATGTACGGACGGTTGTTGGTGGAAGGTGCAAACGTGCTCGTTGTTTATTTACTCGCTCACACACACACATAGATTTAACTTCGGTAGACCTAAAACCGGAGCACTACGGACTTGCGTCTGGTGCGAGTCGTGTTAAGGAAAAAATGAAATCGAATAGATATTTTTACAAGCGTTTAAAATAGTTCAAAAGCACGCACGCCATCGTGTGTGGGTTTTAATTGTCGCACCGTTCGGGTTTCCGGCCCCGGCGCAGCCAGTGCACCTCACTCGAGGAGTGATCTTCCCGCAGGAAATGTGCTGGAAAGTTCAGAGCCCTATTAGCCTACCCCTTCCCGCCACGGCACGGCCTACTATTTACAATCTTCACACATTGCGCGCCCTGTAGGTAACGATATCGAACGGTTGGAACCGTTTCAAAGTCAATCATGTCCACGTCGGTGGTGGTGTGTTGCATTTATGGCCCTCGCCGGGTTTCGATATCCATCCATCCGCGCGGATGGGGACGGGCTCGGGTCGAGATCGGGCCATGTGCAGTAAAGTGATTGATTTATGTCCATCTCCAGAACCCGTTCTCGGGTTTTATGCGATGCGACCATTTTATGATTTATCTGCGATCTTCTTTCGCATCGGTTTGGACGGGATAAATACGTGATTGGAGATACAATAAGCCCCCGGCGCGAACCGACGAGATATCCCTGGCGAGCTCCGTCTGGGTGCTAGGATTTGTCCATTTCTCCCCAATCTGGCGAAACTCGGGCTCGCGCGCGCCCACTGATATGTTTAGACATATTTGCCTCTAATCTGTATCGAACGCGCTTTTCGAGGCAAAACGACTAGCTTAGCTGCTTCGGGGTTCTCTTCTTCCACTCAGCGGTGAAGAAGAGCGGGAAGAAATGCAACCTGTCCGCGGGTTCGTCAACACCCAGCCCAGTGAGCCCAGCCAGGGGTCCAGAGGGCCAGCGCCAATAAAATAAGCCAGAACGGCAGAAAAAGCCCCGAATGGTGAACCCGACCCCATACCGCGTGTGGCGACTGGAGCCGCCGCCGGGCGAGTTGTAAAATTGAAATTTTGCTGTTAACATATTTCAAAGCCTTTATTGATAGCGAGCGAGCTAGCCGCCCGCTCCAGGTGGCTGCCGTTTCTATGAGTGTGTGTGTGTGGATGGTTTTATTTCACTTTTTTTATGGGCGCCCGATGCTTGTTCCGATGGGGGTGCACGATCGACCTGTAAAGCGTTCGTCGATGGATCTCCTACCGGAATGATGATTATTCATCGCGGCGCGGGAAGAGTTACAGAGACACCGGTCCGTTCCGACCGGGCGGGGACACTTTGGCACTGGGGCGTTTTGTTTTTTCTTCTATGAGACCCGTTGATACCGTTTTATGATCCTCGGCAACCGAAAGACTGCACTGAACGAAAGCAGAAAGCACACGAGCGAACCGAACTCGCGCGGGTTTGAGGATCACGTTTTCGGGGAGGGTTTCGCTTTCTATCGCGCGCGGTCGATCTAGTTTAGCCCCCGTGAAAGACGTGTTTTTCGGTTGATTTTTGTCGTTGTTGGTGTGGATTTGTGTTGAAATTTACATTCCACAAGCAGCACTCCAGGTCATCCCTCTCGAGGGGGGTCTCCGCTGACGAGGAGATCAGAATCGCGGGAGGCGCACCGGGAGTCGGAATTTATGACGGTTTATGATCTGGTCGGGAACATTCTGCCTGCCACCTTTGGGTCACAGTGGGCAGGGTGGTGGGGAGCGTTTTAACGAAAGGTTCTGGTGTGCTTGCGCTTCAGTTCTTCCCGGCGATCACTAGAACAAACTGATCAATCGGTTGGAACGACTCAGCCTATGGCATTTTCTCTAGCGGGACTTGACTCTAGACAAACGGTTTATTTTTGAATGAAGATTCTTTCTTTGGGATTTTGGTTTTTCTTTTTACCCCAGTAGGGCCTTCAAAATGTGGCCCGTACTGTCTGTGATGGAACACCAAAAGCAGCAACTCGGTGAAGCAATAAATTTTGACCAAACAATTGATTTAAATTGAACGATAAAAAAGCGACTCATTCTTCGGTCGCCCGAAACCAACCTAGGCCAGTTGGTTTTGACGAAGGAAGAAAAAAACGACTCAGCGAACGCATCCACTCCCATCTAGTTGACCCCTTCAAGTGTGACCTTTCTCAGCGGTGACTCCCTTAAGTGCCATCAATAGATTGCGCCAATCAATCATTCAATTAAAATTCCCCAGGCACACCATTAAACGGGCAATTAATTTGCCTTTCCTTACCACGTTCTC
>JXXA01003621.1:0-13411 GCA_000956255.1 Anopheles punctulatus | reverse complement strand
TACGACACAGGTTGGATGTCGGAGCGTAATACAGCCGTGAAGCGAATTAGGTCGTTATGGCGCGCTAGGTACGTGGAAACCGCAACCCAAATGCTTCCAGTGGACGCAAGAGTTACAAAACTTTCGTTGCTCAACGGTTTGTGGGCACATAATCTCCAACTTGGGATGTTTTTTTTTTACTTCTTTCGATCTCCCAGGCTCGCACATTACATTGGTAGAGTCCATATCGCGGCGAACCTGTCACATTAGCGCGTCCCAGAGCCCTGGTACTGGAGTTGGTGCAAAAAAAAAATAATAAAAAACACACGACACCCGCTGCCGTCCAACATTGAGGACGACGAATGTGAGATCCGCGTCGAGATCGTTCCCGAGTGCACGTGCGGGGTGTGCTGTTGAATAATTCATGATCTTCAGCCTGCGGGCACGCACACATCACGCTGATGCTGTAGATTGCCAGCCTCGCAGCGTGTCACGCAATTTTTGGAGATCTCCGACCAACCTACCGCCCCTTCCCCTGCTTTCCCCCCAAAAAGTCGTTGTATTCCCATGGTTGCTCGCGTACGTCCGCGGACATAGGCGACCGGTTGGCACAGCTACGTGTGCCGGCAGCAACAAGCACGAGCGATAAGCATCTTCGCATCCAATCAACGAATCCTCAACGCGCGTTATGCCCTCGGACTCGCCTCACACCGCCCCCGGACACCGCTTAGTCCGTGGGCCACATAAATCTCCATTACGTGCGGTAAAAGGTCGACCGGAAGAACTCGTGACGTGACTGCCAGGTTGGCAGACACTCGCTGGCCCGAAGTGGGTTAAAGGAACTGCGTAGCACTTGACGACTGCTGCAGTACGGTTGCTTTCAAAACATTTCACCCCATTATTAAGAGATGCCACGGAATGCAGTTTTTGGCAGAAGCAATCTGTCTGCGAAAGCGCTCCGACCAGCCGACAGGGATGGTGAATTCTGTTGGCCAAGTTGGCCAACGAACGAGCGTTGGCGAGCTGCTTTTATGCGTTCGTTTTTGTTTTTTTTTATTTACCATGCGGACAATTTGTCTTCGCAACTAGACGGCTGCTAGACTACCGGAAATCCGGGAGTCGCGTCGTGTGTCACGTGGTGAGAAGGATAAGGGATAAAATATTTGTACTGCTAAGGAGTTTCCATCCGACATCCGCTGGGAGTACCGGTGCCAAAAGACGGGATAGAAGTATCACGAAGAGCACACGCACGTACTAAATCAAAACAATATACTGACTACCGCAGAATCGCGGCAGCATCTGACTGCATTAGGGTGCTGTCGGGCAGATGCGCAGTGTTGCCAAGTACTAAGTTATGTTTTGTTTGCTTTATTTGTGCAATATTTTTATATTCCTTTTAGTTTTAAATGACATCCATATTCAAATCATTGTTTGAAGTTCGTACAGGAAGATACTGAAAATAAATTGTTTTAAAAATGATAATATTTGGGGAAAGGTTTAGAATAAAAAAGGTTGAAGAATTGAAAGGACGTAATTAAATTTATTTTTAGAGTTTTGGGTACTTTAAAACCATTTCAATTCTCTGTTTTTTTTAAATCTGAGTCACGCTTAAAAATGTCCAGTGATGCCCATTTCCTTGAAAAACTAGATTGCGGAAAAGCGATTTATGCGATAAAAATAAGAAACTATCCAAGCTTGAGGCCTGAATCCAACATCCTTCAGGAGGATCCAACAGCAACGAGCAGCAAATAAATGAGACCGGCAACAAAACAGCGCAGCTTGCATTTGCCAACGCTGCCAACTTTGATGAAAGCGGCAAAAGTTCCACCAACAAAGTACATCATTATCATTCCTCGCTCCTGTTGCGATAGCCCGGCCCGGCACGGCGAAAAACGCAAAACATGCACAGCAGCCGGAACTACAAGGAATTGAATTATAATGAAAGGATTATCGTTATGAAATGAAATCTTTCCGGTTCGCGCAAAGAAAGGATGTGTTTCTCTTCCGTGCTGTCGCCCTTTTTGCGGCTGCTGGCGCAACTGACCGCTAGCGGGCAGCACGTCCACGGAAGCAAACGCGGAACAGAAGGGAGGACAAAAACTGCCCACGGACAGGCGAACGAAAGCTGTTCGACGAAAGCTGTTCGTTTTGCGCGGGTGTATGTGTATGTGTGTGTGGTTTTCTTCGTGAAACGATTTGTTTCATTTCGTTCTTGTCTTGTTCAATTTGTGTCGTGTTACCATGGTGTCTTGTTCCGGCAGGAAGCTCCGCGAAAAAGTTCCCTCTCCATTTCTTCGGAAGCCCGATTATGAGACGTGTGTTTTCGTGTGTCGCTGTGGCAAGTTTTTCCAGAGCTGTGCTGGGACCGACCGCTTCGCTCGTCGTCGTGGTCGATGTCTGGAAAGTTTGCTAGAAGAAAACTAAACATCCCTTACCCCTTCCTCCCCCCCCTCCCGTCATCGTGTTCTGGAAGGATCTGGATCGTCTATAAACCAGCCATGTCCTACATTTTATCGGTGTGGAGATGAATAAAACCCCTTTCCGTTCAGGCAAGCAAGCTGTTCCATGCTCCGGTTTTTCGTTTTTTTTATTTGCCAACCGAAAACCTATCGATCGGGCAGCAATAATAAAACCATTGCGATGCGGAAAGCAAAAACTAGGTTTTCGCTTCACGTCGGGGCAAATGGATCGAACGGATAAACGAATCCTCGGTGAGGTGCGATTTTATCGCCGTCGCTTTTGGCACCGCTAATGTGCTCGTTTTCGCTTGAAATCCAGGACCGAAATGGACCGGGTTTTATTTGGAGTTTTTTCCCCTTCCCTACCTTCTATCGATTTAAGGACAATCCGTTCTTGTATACAGAGTCCCCGCCCGTCGGCACGATACGCTGTTTTAGTTGCGCTACCGTTCGACATAAATACTTTCGGATTTTCTTCCCCATGCCACGGCTGAAGAAAAAAAAATGAACTAAACAACTGGAGATAACGAATTTGTGATCGTTTTTCTGCAACTGCAGCGTACAAATCGAAACGAACGTCTATCTTAACGATGTCGAATGAAAAGTTGAACAAAACCGATACCCAATTGGTGTTTTATTAGTTATAGGAAAAGGAAAACAGTGCCCCAGCCTGTCTCGTCCAACCTTTTATTTTGTTCCTGTTGCAGCGGAAGTGTTTGTCGGAAATAAATTAATTTGTTTACCTTTTCGGATCGACCGTTCGGACAAACGAACGGTTTTATTTGGACGGGTGGGTGTGGGTGCCAGCGTAACCAAACGAAGCATTAAAATTAAGAGACTAAGCATGGCTTTAATTTATTAATCACCCGCATTAGTGCACCCGCATATGGGAGCGCGCATGCAAATTTCAGTGCCACGTCACATTGTTCCAAATCTCGCACGCTCAAAGGAAATGGAAATGGAAAATAAAATGTGCCCATAAAATGAGCAATAACTGACAGTCGGCGACCCCAAAAGTGATGCTGCTGCCAATGACCATGAGCAGAAGGGAAGGGATAGTTGGGTGTCTCCGAAAAAGAGATGCAAAACGGCGCGCTCCACAACACATATTGTTATGCGCGGGTCCTTCCCTGCGATCGGTTTGATTTTTTTCTTTTCCACCCCACTGCGAACAACGCCAACTCATGTGGACGGCTATAAAAACGTTGATATGTGTTTATGGTGTCTCCCCTAATTGATTGTCCATTCGACTGCGAACCGATCGACGGCATAGACGGAAAGATCCCATTCGGAAAAGATGGAATCCAAACACACAAGCACACACACACAAACGCACACGCCGAAGAACGAAAAAGATCTTTGTGGTTTTTCGGTTGATGGGCTGAGTTTTTTTTTTTTTTGTCGTTGTTATTCCCGTACCACCCGTGCGTTCTTCGTGCGCCTCATAAATCAAACAAATCGCCCACAAAAGTTTCGCTGGTACTTCAAGCAGCCCGATTTTTATGCTGACGGATGAAGATAAATGCGGAAAACGTGCGGAGTTTTGGGCCATGAAGTTGGAATCAGCTGGAATGGGAAACTCTTCACGGCGGCGAAACGAAACGTGTGTAATTTTCGGCAAATATTGTGTCATTAATTTATGATCTTTTTTTTTGGCTACATCCACTCGATTTCGAGACTGCGTGGGGTTTCTCGTTTAGGCCGTAAGAAAAGCAACTAGAAGAAGTTTAATTGCGCTTCGGTACGTCAAGAAGTTCCAGCAAAGAGTAAATAGAATGTTGTGTCGATTACGCTGAGCGTGTGGTTTGTTTAGTTTATGATTGCATTCAAAAATGAGATGAAGGAAAAAAAATCATCCAATATAATGAATGAGTTCTTTACAAACAAAGCGTAATGGTTATGATGCTTTCCTGAACCATTTTTCATGGACAGCAAAACAATAGATAGTATCAATAACAATTATATTCACTTTAAGAAAACACTTCTATGATTCTAAATTTTGTAATCGTGCTAGCATTGAATAAATACAGGTTGCGATTCGATAAACAAACAGATTAGGTACAAAAACTGTACCTAACAAAAACACATTTGAACTTGAATTTATTTACGAAACAAAATATGCTATTCCATGTAAGACACTCTCGAATCACATCTTCCCTATCTCAAACTTGATGCCCGAATAGTTTTGAAAACATAGACAAAAAAAAAACACATAACCGGAACGGAAACCGATTATCAGTAGGCAGCACGGGATGTGGTCTCTGTTTGGACTCATCAAATTCATTAGAAACCGCATGTTTACTCCCATCGGCAAACGCCAAATCGGCATGCATCGGTCTCGGATGTTTTTATGGTGGCGTTGAAACATAAGTAAAACACCAACATACAACCCCCGAACGGTTCGTCCCCCGGCGGCACACATATGCGGCATCACACGATGTGGTGGCTATTTTTATTATTACTTTCCAAACCCACGAACACCGACCTGACCGCGTTTTTCGGCGTTCGAGGAAGGTGTCTTTTTGTCTTATGTGGCGGGGTGCTCACACACAACCGCACGAATTTATTATCAACGGGGCGCGTAAGAGCATTTACACGCTTATGTTTAAGCTCTTTATGGTGTGCCTCTCCATCATCGGCAGATGCGAGGTAATTATAACACCCTTACCCGCTTATCTCCACCCTGCCGGATCCGGTCTGGCCGCCCTTCGACCCCAGCTGCTCTTTCCAGGGCACTGTTAATTTATTACAATGAATAACAAAATACGCGCACATGATTCGCTTCCGAGCGAAATATTCCGGGCAACAGCACGCGGGGAGATGATGTATTCATTCGCAGACAGGCAAGCGCAGCTTCATTACCCCGAAATTCATTACCTCTGCCCAATGAAACCGGCCCGAGTGGTTGCGGATTAGGTGACCTGAACCGTGGCGAAAAACAATAAAAATTCCGATGAAACAAATTGACCGATTAACGAGCCCGACACAAAAGCGAACTGTTCCGTTCCGTATCTCATTTAAATATTGTTTAAATCTAGCCGCAAGATCGCAAACCGATTCGCAACGCGCGCTAAGTAGTATAGTTCGCATCGGGCGCTCCAAAAATACGTTTCGATCGCTATAATCCGCCCGCGACAATCGGATCAACCGTGGGCTTAGCCAGCCCCCCTGGCTACTACTAGCGATCGCGGTTTTTATTTCGAATAAAAAAATGCCAACGGCTATTCGTCTATTTTTCCGCGTTCCCCGATCCATCGCTTTTTTCCCATCTATTTCCGCACACGTTTGCCTGTTTTGCTGCGGGTGGTGTTCGTTTTGTGAAAAAGTCTCTACCGTCTAACAAACTTTACGAGCAAACCATCGCCACACACGGCCTGCCAAATTCACGGTCATTTTTTATTGCCCCAATCGCGACTCGCCATTTTCGGCACACCGTGTGTTGTCGGTATACAAATCTATTTGTTTGTTTTTTTTTGTGTATACCCTTCCCCTCAAGCGAGCACTCCACTCCAACTCCACCACTGCCCAGGAATAGAGGTGAGAAGCTTATCGATCTCGTTTTGTGTTCGACGGTAGGCGATTTTGTTTTCCGTCCGGTTCGGGGTGAGCGGTGTTAAATTTTAAATTTAAATCCGTTTCGGGCCGGCAACGCGTTGGTACGCTCTAGGATTCGATTTCCGGATGGCCTTCGTCGTTTGTGCGTCTTCGCTGGAGTGTACAGATCGGCACATCATTACGCTGCGCCAGCCAAAAGAACCGCGAGCAAGTGGCTCGGCTGGGAAAAGTATTTGCAAACTGGCATCGTGGCCCGCGTTCCGGCTGTTGACCTGCCACAATCTTTCAGAGACGCGTAAGGTCGGTGTCCGCTGGTGAAGGTCGCAAAGCTCACAAAGCGCAAATTAATTACCACCTGGTAACCGGCACGTAATTCGCTGCCGGCTAGGATTGCTATTAGATTGCTTTAGAACATTGTGCACGAACGCGAGGAAAAAAGAACGATTTCCATTTAACTATTCGCCAGTTGGGAATTTACGTCCGTCATGGAGATGATGCGAAATTCAACTAGGTTTTTTTTCAATTTCGATCCGATTTTATTCGCTATTATTAATCACACGCTTTAAAATCTAATTTTGCAGTTTTTATAGCGATTTTTATTTGCGAATCAAGCTAGTTTCGACTTTGGCTTTGAAACATAGGAGTACAAAGTCAAGCAAAAAAAAGCCAAATAGTTATAGCAACATTTTCGAACCTGTCTCACTCGAGAGGCAATAAGCGTCGTTCCCAACTAAGCCATTCACCTTCGAGTGTTTTCAAATCCATTTGTGCAAACCGAGCGAATGGAAAACAAATCTTCTGCACTGTTTTTACAACGCGAAAACATTCGTGCGACAGATGCACGTGCACGTTCGGTCCTCAAAGCTGTACAAACACAAGCCTGCGCCAGAGTCTCGACAAGGTTCGAGGGTTTTAGAAGGGGGTTTTGGAAGAAATTTAACTACAGAAAAAAACCCGCAACATTTTGAACGCGAAATTTAGGGCGACGTCGATGCTGCATGTGAGGGATAACTTCACCGACGGATGGTAGCACGTTTTAAACTGCCATCAGCCCGGGATGATGGATGATGATCCGCACCGAAACGGACAGTCGAACAGTCGGAGAACGGCATGCAGAACATGCGGGACATAGGCGAGCCTTATCCAGCGCCAAAGCACGATGGAGTTGATACGATACGCCCGCGAAATCGAGAGCTTCGGTACGCTGGAAACAAACGCGTACGGAGGTGGACAGATTGTTGACTGTCACTGCTTCATTCATCCGATAGCGCATCAAGCTCTTTCACCAACTTGTTCCCCCGCGTACGAGCGTAATTGAAACGATTTCCATCGTTCATCGCCGGCGCTTGCTGTCGCCACCGGCGGCGCGAGAAGTTTCTTCGAAACGTTCCGCAACCCACCATGACCTTGGGAGCATCGGTAGCCACGGCAGAAGGTCTTCGCCGCTAGTTCATTCGCCCGATGACGAATTGATGGAGGTTTTTTTTTGGCTGCGAACCCAAAATGACAACCTTCGACGATGCGATGTTTTTACCCGTTTTTTTCGCGAGCTCTTTGCGCGCAATGCTAGACAAAACTAGCCAAATGACATGGCGATGGTGAGGTGCTGGGAAGCAGGCAAACCAAAGCGGACGAAAAAATAAAATACCTTCCGAGGCCAAGCGTTTGGGGCTGACGAGCGAACCGAAGCGTCTTGCGACTTCCGGAACACACGCGCTGAAGTCTTCCCCACCACCGAACGGGAACGGGTACGGATAGAGGCATAGACAGGGAGCGCAAAATCCCATCACACATGCTCGCGTGTGAGACCCGGCCCTCATCAGCGTCAGTAACGATCCTGGTGTGCACACGCCGGTACAGGAACCGGAGCCCAAGCCGCGAAGTAAGGTTAAATAGGAAGGCGTCAAAACTTGCGAGCAAGGTAAGGGCGGTTGAAGGGTGTGTGTGTGTGTGTGTGGCGGGCCGTGCGTAATGCTCCCACTTGCCATCACTGGACAGGGGTCGGAGTGGTAGGGGTTTGAAATTGGTTCTGATTGAATTTCCAAACCTCCCCCTTCAAACCTTCCCGCTTTTGCCGATAGTCGCTGCCACTACCACTTAAGGCCTTAATTAACTTGAACGCACGCAATCTTGGCTCGGACTCGGTCGATCCCCGGTCGAACTTGGTTTGAGAAACGCGCTCTCCCTCTCCGGTAGGCTCGGTTCGCTCCGTTCGCATACGGTCATCCATCAACGGACCAAACTCATCAGCGTGGCCGGGGTTTGACTGGGAGGGCCGTGTTTGTGTGTTGCTTTCCGTTTTACTCATCGCCGATTTTATGTTTTCACTACCGCTTGTGCGCTGTTGATTTCAATCAACAACACATGCACCGCAGACCGGCTTTAGTGAGAACGTGGACCAGATTGAAGAAGGTAGCAAACACTAGGCGGCAGTGGTCGGAAAGATTTCTTACACCACGGCCTATGCTGAGGTCCATGTTTGATCTGCTGATAATGATTTTAGTTTCTCGCTGCTCCCGAAGCCGTAGCTCTTCCTTGTTCCGTGCGTGAGCGGGTGTGGATTGCTAAGTTGCGAAGGCTGATGTGTGATTAAGTCGCCCGGCGAGAACGCAAGCATCAGGATTTTGAAGACTTCATCTACGCTAATAGGTGACTGCCGATCGGTTGCGTACGGCGGCACGGAGGTGTGAACACGCTTCTCGGCATGTAGAAGAAATCGATTTCGGTGTTTATCGCTGTGATGTCGGTGAGCTGTGACCGGATGCAACTGCTGAAGTATCCGGTAGACTTCAAAAAGTGCCCGATAGAACGATATAAAAACAACTTCAACTGTCTAAGTGGATAAAAACTTCTTGATCGTCCCCACCAACACTCGCGGTAATGGGTCTCTTTGCTCCGCGGGACGATTAATTACGGATACAGTTATTGTCCGATTTCAACAGGTTCGATTTGGAAGAAGCATTGCCCGGATCCGGCCCGTAAGGAGCCGGCGAAGCTTAAGATGCCATTGCTCTATCGTATGCGACCCAAGTACGGGCGACCAAATCGGGATTCATTTATCACATTAAATCAGTCTTAATTGTCATCGCGAGCCGTCTCACGAACGGGCCACGTTCGTTGTCCTCTCGTGGCGCGGTTGGCGTTGGAATTGGTAATTGATTTATGTGCGCTGTAGCCACATTATTGTTAACCTCGCACCTACTCACGCTTGCAGTGTAGCCCGTCGTCTGCCGTCTTTGGAGCGCTGGGTCTCGTCGTGCGTCGATCAGATTACGGAGCAGCAACGACAGTGGTGACACCATACTCCATAATGGAAATGCTGAGAGGATGGTGATCGGGGGGACAGTTTGTGCGCGCGCACGCGCACTGAAATACTTCAAAAGTTGCTTTAAGTGGATGACTTTGGAAGTTGGAAATGAAGAATGTGCAAAAAAACAGCTAGCAACCGAAGAACATCACTGAAGTTCTTGCTAGATTTGTTGGTACACTCTCGATTAGAATGCAACCGAGTTTGTCAAGTGAGTAGAAAACAGTAAACGTTAAAAGCAAGGTGATGGGTGAGAAAAGACCAGAAGATTCGATGAAGACAATTAAACACATCGATAGAGACTATCAGTTACATCAAGTTGTATCTGGATTGAAGATAGCCAACCTTAAACGTTGCAAACATCAGAATGAAATCTTAAGCATATATGTTGTTTTATTTCTAAATTGCCTTAAACAAACACATTGCAGTCTTGGATACCACTCAACCGATCGGTAGGAACGTGATAAACGGTGGCATTTTGTTCCGTGCTTGAAACTTGGCTTTCGACCATATTTAGTTAACAGAATTGTCATTATTCTACCTAGCTCGTTTTCGGACACCGCAACTCAACTAGTCGACGCGACCATTTTCAACATTCTCAAAACTCACCCGTCCGAAGGCGTATCAAATTACCCGAATCGATTGTGACAAGGGTGTTCACAGCTTAACATCGTGATTATGAGGTGACACGCACTTAAGTGGCCCCTTTTTGTCAAGATTGTAAGCTGGAGGGAGTGTGGCCGTGCTAGGCTACCGTTTGGCTCGGAAGCCTTAGAAGCAACGTCACACACACATACAAACACCCAAATACACGTGAACGGACGCTTGTATCCTGAAACAGGAACCTATTCTTGCGAGCGGGTTTTCTAAATTGAATTAGACATTTAAGCACGAGCAACGATGAAAGAACGTTTGTTGGAATGTGAGGCCCCGCGTGCACGTACACGTTGTTCTGTGTCCCAAAATCCTTCTCCCGCCGCAGTTAAATGGGCAGGGAGAGGTTTCTTCCACCGGAAAATCACCCACTCGCCGAACCTGCAGGGCTAACCAAGTTTAGCCACATTTTTCGTCATGCTTCTCAACATCCCACTGAGCACGGAAAAGTGACACAGCAGTGGGGTGAGGTTGACTAAGAGTGGTTTCTAATTCCACAACACGCTCCCCAAGGAAAATTCCTCCGTTTCTGTGGTTGAACGGAAAGGAACACCGAGTTTTCTTTTTCTCCTTCTCTTCCTCCTGATGCGTCGGGAAGGTTCAAGAAAATTTCACACGCCAGCAAAACGGCCATTTCAACGGCGGGTCACCTTTCGACGCAAATTCCAGAACATTCCGACAAACTTTCCCGAAACCCGAAAAGCCGAACGCGGCACGAACGAATGCCGAAGTCGCTTGTTCGGAAAGCCGATTCCGAGAACGCCGCACGAAGTGGGCCGTTCGGAGAAATCCGAGCGTGAAAATCTTGAACCCGAAGCGGAAGACAACCCCCACCCATCTATGCGAAGGAAAACAGCAACAAAGACGGCATGAGGAAGAAAACACGCCGAGCACCGAGACAAACCGGCCCGCCGTAGAAGACGCCGTAGGCCCGTAGTCGGCATACACGCAGAAAGAAGAAAAAAAACAGTTCTGCCGGCGCATACGCTCGAATCGATTTTTCCCCAAAACTTTTCTACCACTTCCTGCTTTTACGGGAAGTTTGCTTGTCTGCTTGTGTGTGTGTGTTTGTGTGTATATTTTCGTGTTTGTCGGCGAATTTCTGGTGGAGAGTTTTTGACTGGAATAAAAAAAAACACCCCGCTTTCTAATTTTTCCATTTCTTCTCGAAATTTTAAGAACTTGAGTAACGCCGCACAGCAAAGCCGCCCGGCTGTTGGGAAACCCAACCACGCCAACTAGCTTCCCCCCCCCCTCCCCCATCGTGGTAGGTTAAGTGACTCATGCTACCTCCCGCTTTCCGGGGTGCTTCATGTCAGCGAAAGAAAATTGCACGAGAAACATAAAACGGCAAGTCGAGCAAAGGATGTCATCCTTCTGTGAGTTCGCGCGTCGGTCGGTCCTCACTGAGCGGAGCGAACCTTGTACCGAACGTCATGTCGCAGACCTGACGTGGACGTGCATGGTTCACCGAACGGTAAAGCAATTTGTTTCGTCTCCTTTCAGGCTTTCACTTCGTGTCCGTGGGAGCAACCGGCGGAAGCTAGGCGTTTATCCTGCGGCACGAGACGGAACCCCGCCGGACCGGCCAGGGGGAAAACGGATGTTGATGAGATGTCATCGTTTCGTTTCCCCGCTCTCTTTTTTTCTTTCACATTTTTTTCGCTCCTTCAGTCGACCAGTTGATAAGGACGAGTTTGCCGGCTGCTTTTCGGGTGTCCTTACTGCCGTGTTTTGATCCACCGTTTTAATCGTCACACACGTCCCGACGGCGACGAGCGCCGGAATTCATTTATCAAACGCCGTCGCATGGACAAGCTGGCAGACAAGCTAATTATGACAACTCGCCACTCCCGTTTCGTCCCGGGAAGGTGAGGCCCCGGGAGCTGGGGGTGGGGAGGATAATACATCACACTTCTCGTTTTCCGGTTGCGAGGTGAGCAGCCTTCCGTTACGTAACTGCAACGGAAGGTTGTTTTTTTTGTGAAACAGGAGTCTACTCACGCCCGGCGCACGATGAAATGGGTGCACAAACACGCAAATTGTGTTACTTTCTACGCACTCCCGCGTAATCAGCACTGCGTGTGCGCCGTCGTTCGCTGATAAAACGATTAATACTAATTTTGAATGACTCTCGAAATTGCACGACAGCTTATCAACGGCCGCGCCGCGCACTCGACAACAAAAGCATGATGTTGTTGAAAGTAGCAAAAAAAAGCGCTGATGATACGAACGCGATGTTTTTGCTTATCTGCTCCTCTATCTCGCGCTCGCACACTATCTCCTTCGCACGCCCGATAACACTGCGACGCGCGACGCAGGGCTCATCAATTATTTCAAGCATGAGGCAATAATTTAATAAGCCATCCAACCAGCGCGACTAACGGCAACGACGGGCTGGCAGATAAATCATTCGCCCATCCGAAACCGGCACACCGGCAAGCGGGTCGGCCGGTCGGTCGGTCGGGCGGCTGGTCGTCTTCGGTTTGAAGATCAGCATAAGCAAGCAGTCACACAGCTGTGGCTGCGTTTTTGTGCATGTACACATTTTTCCTGCCCCGTCGAGAAATGGGTGGCAGCAGCAGAACCAAGCAAAAGCAATGGAAAAAATGCCCACACATTTCCCCCCTCGAACGAGCTGCCCATCTAGGGGACTCCTTCGTTCCGAACTTCCGTCATCGTCGTCGTCGTTGTCGTCGGCAAAAAAAACCTACACACATACACACGCACACCTCTTGCTCCAGAGGACGGAATTGCGTGCGCAAAACCGAAACTCGAAACCCAACGGAACGGAACGGAGCGGAATGAAAAATTATCCACGAAAACGAACCGGACACAACTTCTTCCGCACGCGGTGCACGGTGTTTGCATGGGGCGGCACCTTTCGGCCCCGTGGCCGAAACTACTACCATCACTGCTGGGGCCTGCTCTACTATCCGGTACCCGGCCCCGGTGGTGCTGATGATGATGTTGTACGAGGGTTCGTATTTTGCTCCGTGTGCTCAGTGTGTCCGTTTTATTCACTGCTTTATCTTGCGCTCTCCCTCTTGTTGAGTATCATGCGCTCGGGGGTTGCTAATGTTGGCGGGGCTATCACTCCCGAGCACGGTCCCTAAGCATTCTGCCTCCTGCACTACTCTTTCCCGTCCGTCTCGCGAACTTTCAAGAAGCTCATTTCTACTGCAACAGCGACAAGTCAGACCACAACTGTGCAGCCAGCCTGGCGAAGCACCGAAGAAGTGGACACAAAAAATAAAACTCGAGCATAGTCTATAATTTGAATGCGACGAAGTGCTCGCTCAGCGATACTTTTATCTATTTTAACGTCGGTCTTTTTTCTAAGAAAAGAGCGTGCTTTTATATTCAAGTCGTATATTCGTCTGTTCAACGATAGCGTTTAACGATAAAAGGTTTTAATAGCAAAGAGAAAATTAAATGAATCGAACGAAAAATATTA
>JXXA01003617.1:0-16454 GCA_000956255.1 Anopheles punctulatus | reverse complement strand
CATTTAAGAAAAGTGAAGTGAGTCGAAATTCAACAGCACGTTAATCAAAATTATCATGCACTTATCGGTACGGGTAGCCGTACAAATTGGGGGTACTTTACAACATCCGCTCCGCCGTTCGGAGAAAGAAAAGCGCTCTTAAACGTAGTCATTCGTTTGCCACGGAAGGAAGTACGGTACAGCATGTCGTCAACAACGCTCCTCTTGGCGGTGACCTTTGTGTGCTTGGGTCTTCTTCCGGCCCCGGCCCAACCGGTCCCATCGTTCGTGTTCTTCCAGGAGCAGTTCGGTAACTATTCGCAAATCGGCGAGCAGTTGATGCAAACGAAGCGCAGCGCAAACTCACTGGCAACGTCCAACTTCAACATCGAGCTGGTGCGTTTGCTTGGCAACGCGACAGTGGCGCTGAGACAGATCTCGAACAGCACGATCGCCACGATCGATGCCGCCGACGCCATCGACAGCGAGTGCCGCGACCTGGTGAACGATCTGCGCTTCGTGTTCACGCTGTTCAGTGAGATTGACGTAAACTACTGCGCGATGGACGCAGCGGAAAGCATAAAGCCGTGGACGCTGGACCGCTTCTTCCGCTACGCCGACTACGTGCACGGTGAGCTAACGCAGCTGACGTACCGCGTCGTGCAGGTGCTCACAACTTACAACAAAATAAGCGACATGGAGGCAATCGATGATCAGCTGCAGCTGTACTACGAGGACTTTAACTTCATCTACAACAGCTACCAGTTTATCCTGAGCGCGGAACTGGAGCGTTTCGATGATGTGGAGGAACATCCGGTGCGACAGAAGCTGTACGAGTGTCTCGATACGGCCGTGCACTGGTACGAAAGCGACATGACCTACGTGCTCAGTTACATCGAAGGAAATTGCGACAATCGGCAGCAGGATGTTTAATGTTAATTGTTTCACGGGATTGATGCTAGCTATAAGTTGAGGCAAAAAAAACCAAACGGCCAATAAACTCACAAAAACATGTGTTATCCACATACACGAGAAGCGACTTGAATAATACCGAAAACGTGTTGGTCATTAAATCTACGATTAGAGCTAACTTCGATACTACTAATAATAATCTAACCAATTATCGCTTGCTTATCAGCTGAAGGTAAACGTTAGAATGTATGTAATACATCGTAACCATTCCTATCCTTGCCAGTTCCGCGCAGCGTACTGTGAGGCCGAGAAGCGAAATGTTGTACAAAGTGTTCGCCACCGTAGCGTCAGGTTGCCTCTGGGCGATTGTTCTAGTTGGCTGGTTGGGCGATAGCACGTACGCCGTGCCGGCCATCGTCAGCTATCAGGATCGCTTCGGCAACCACTCGAGCGACGGCGAACAGCTGATGTACACGCGAAGGAAAATCAATTCCGCCGCAACCCGTCAGCTGAACGAGGATCTGCTGCGAATGCTAGCCAACGCGACGGTTACGTTGAGGCGCACGGACAACGAAACGTTGCAGCTTATCGATGCGGCCGGCATTACGGACGACGCGTGTCGGAGCATCGTGTTGGATCTGCAGGAGTACTTCACCTGGTACGCGGTGGTCGATCTGAAACAGTGCGCCTGGTACACGGCCGAGGAGATGGTACCGTGGACGACGAGTCGGTTCTTTCGGTATGCGGACTACGTTTACATGCAGCTAACGCAACTAACCCACCGCGTCGTACGGGTGCTGGCGAGCTACAACTCACTCGCCCAGATCTACGGTATCGAGACGCTTCTGGCACAGTACTACGAAAACTTCAGCTGGGTGTACAACAGCTACCAGATCATTCTGGACTACGAGCTGGAACGGTTCGACGACGCGGAACATCCGCTGCGGATAGGGCTGTACGAGTGTCTCGATGAGCTGCTAAAGCTGTACGAAATCGACATGGAGTTTGTGCTCGATTATGCAAATTTGTACTGCTAGCCGTAACGGTGAGCCAGTTTGTAACAGTAAACGATATTGCCATTGCGCCACCGACTACCTTTTTACAAGCGCTCAAGTACACCACACCACACAAATAAAGATAGCGACCCTATCTTGCGATTGAATTTGAAATATTTCACACCAATCCGTCTGGAAAGCTGTTGTAAAGTAATCCTCCCGAAATGGCTGCCCAATTTTTTTTCCTCCAAAAGATAAAGAAATATTTCCTAGACGTTTCCGTCGGTGACCCTCATGCCATATGGGCCACTCTTCGGGCGAGATTATCGTTCGCCTTATCTGCGTCCTCTGCGTGGGCCACGGGTTTGGTCGTAGTGGGGTTTGCCGTTTCCGCCTCGTGCCAGTGTACGAGCGACTGGTTGCCTAATTTGTAGCGCCAAATCCAACCCCGCACAGACGGACATCGCATTCGAATTTGAATATCAACCATGCGTCGCGTGCAGCTGCAATTGACTCTGTGTGCCATTGCTGTGGGACTCTACGGTGTCGCCTCTGTCGACAGCGATCTGCCCTTGATTGTGCAGTATCAGGAATGGTACGGTGAGTACGCCAGCATACTGGAAGGGACTATGCAGCTGAAGCGGGCGGCCAACTCGAACGCCACGCTTACCTTCAACATCGAGTTGCTGAAGTTGCTATCCAGCGCGACGCTCGAGATGAGGCAGGTGGACAACGTCACCGAGAGCACGATCGTACAGGCCGATACAGTCGGACAACCGTGCCGGCTGCTGGTGCTAGACTTGTTCAAGATCTTCCGTACCATCGGCCAGTCGGAACTGCAGGCATGTGCGGCGTACGCAACGCAGGAGCTTCACTACTGGACAAAGCAACGGTTTTTCAGCTACGCAAACATTCTGCATCGCGAGGCAACGGTACACACGCACCGCGTGTCGCACATCCTGATGCAGTACAACAAGCTGACGGAGCTCGACCGCATCGAGAAGCGACTGTCGGACGAGTACTATAGCTTCAACAGCTTCAACAATGCGCTGCAGGAGGTGCTTAACCGCGAGTTGGAACGATTCGCACCACCGAATCATCCGCTGCGGGAGTCGTTCGCCGATTGCCTGAGCACGACCGTTACTCTACACCAGTTCGATATGGAGTACGTCCTGAGCTATTTGGATAATTCTTGCGGAGTGCTAGGCTAAGCTAAGGTTATGTAGGTCGCACATCGATAGCGCCGATCGCGTTAGCATAGATAAGCCTTCAGGTTTCACGGTGTTGGGAGGAGGAAAACTCGCTAAAAACTAGAATAAAAATTCACATTTCATAACATCGCATTCTTGCGTCATTGAGTTGTGGAAAAAAGCTTGCCTTCATCAATCTTGCCTGCGGTCGCCCAGTTCCTTCAAGATAATTTCTTCTCCCACGTTTACAACCATCGAGATATAGCTGCCCTGATATATTGTCGTGCCGTGTGTACGCACTGTTCACGCTTCCCTACCTTATCGGAAGCTCCCGACAATGATGGGCACTCGAGCCGTCATTAGTCTGGTACCTTTCTGCCACCGTTTCAGTACCCGCTCAGTCTGCGTAAGGATTCGTTGTGCAACGGTGAACAACTTCCGATCCGATAGATTCATAAGCGATGCGTCTTAACGTTGCGAGCACGCTAGTGCCGGTGGCGTTGGTCCTACTGGCCGGATGCCTGGTTGGTACCGCGCGGGCCAACTTTCTCGTCGAGTACCATGGCAACTTTTCCGAGCTGGCGCGTGAAGTTGAGTTCGAGCTGCAGCAGCTGCGCCAAACCAATGGTGCACTGATCCGCGAGTTTAACCGCGAAATGTTGCTCGAACTGGGGAGCATGGTGCCACGCATGCGGCAGGCAAGCCGCGAGCTGGAGATGTACATCCAGTACCGGGACGGCGTCGACGACGAGTGCCGCGAGTACACGATGTTCCTGTTCGAGCTGTACCGCATGTTCCAGGAGTTCGACATTCAGGACTGTGCATACTACGCGTTCGCCGATCTGCAGGCCGATGCCTTATACCGGTTCCTCCCGTACGAGCGATCGTACACGAGGGAAAACTTCCGTTCCATCACCCAAACCGTGATCACGTTAGGCCGGACGAACGTGCTGGACGTCGCGGAAGTGGAGGACGAGCTGGCTGACGAGTTGGAGTACTTTACGACGCTGCGCGAAAGTTATCGCACGCTGCTGCAGGAGGAGCTGGCCAAGCACGGTGACGATGCGTACGTTACGATCAATCGCTTCGAGTCTTGCCGCGACGAGGCATTCTATTGGCAGGACAACGATATCGAGTACATCAAATCGTATCTGGACGATAACTGCTACTTGTAAGTGAGCGGGTCGTAAAAGGCGGGTGGCGTAACTTCATCCGTTTGCTCTGTATTATCGGAATTTTCGGTAATAAAACCATAAACCACTTCCATAAAGTGACGTTGACGTTGTGGCTGAATGAGATGTTGTTTTTGTTTGGATTTCTACTGGGAAAATCCACACATTTCGACCGTACCGAGTGTTAGTTTCGATCTGCGACGGGACGGAAAAGCAGTTTTAACAATGATGAGTAAGTGGCTCCTCGTGTTGGGTGCCTTCGGGAGCATCGTGCTGTTCGGAGCATCTGTCGAATGCTTTCTAGTCGAGTATCAGGATGAGCTGGCAAACATAAGCTCGCTAGTGGTGCGTGACGTTGCCGGTAGCTGGGCAGAAAACAACCTACTAAATGGCATGTTAAATCGGATGATCCTAACTGAGGTGGCCGAGGGTACCGTCGAGATGCGAAGCCGCGACAAATACATAGCGGATCTGTTGCGTGACGCGCGGGATAGTTTGAGTGACGCGTGCGTGCAGTTCCTTGAGCAGTACTACACATTTTATCGCACTACCTGGGGTGTGGATGTGAGTAATTGTGTGCGCTACGCCTACCAAAATCTCGACTACGACACGTTCGCACGATTCCGTCCGCAAGCTTCTTCCGCCCAGCGCATCATCAAGACGGCAACATATCAGGTTATTCGTACCCTGTCGATGAGCGACATATTCGATTGGACCAAAATTCGCGAGAAACTTGACGAAGAACTTCTATCATATCGTACCACCTGGACATCATACGAAACGACACTGCGGGAGGAACTGGATCGGCACGGTGACATCGCATCCGGTACAATGGGCGTATTGGAGCAGTGCATCGAACGTGCTCTCGTCTACCAGCAGGTAGACATTGAAGTGATGGAAGATGATATACAAACAAACTGTGATGGTATGGCCAAGGTAGCAAACAAGACAGGTAAATAATTCGTGCGTAGCAAGAACATTTTAGTTTGAATTTAGTCACACTGATTAGAAATATCACTTCACAGTAATGTTCACATTGGTGGCTGCTTATTAGTCATGCCATTATTAAGATCCTGCTTCACATATCCGAAACGTCATGCTCTCGCAATGTCAAAGTAATCGAAGTGAATTCTATCTTACGAACTTTACAGGACAAACCCGTAGAACATTTTCCACTTCGTGATGGCACAATGCTAACACCCTTGTCAACTCTGATTTTGCTTTCATAGTGATAGTCAATATATTGAAAATAAAGAATGTATAATAGAGAGAAGAAACAACGAACGAAAGTTTCTATAAAGATTTTATAAACATGTTTCAATTATGTTTCCCAATCAATATTAACAGGCCTACATTACATCCTCCATCGTTCGAGCATGATTCATGCAGAGTAAATATTGTTTTAAATTTTCTATGCAAAAAACTGTATTATTAAAATCGAAACCACCACCCAAAAAAGCATAACAGAATCAGAAGATAAAATTTGCGCACACATCTCCGAAATCTTATCGTTTCACGAAATTTTGGAGATTAAAATGTAATCCAATTGTGTGCATGTCGTTCGTTAATCGACTGCGAGGTTCGTTTGCCGTCGATTAACTCATTCCAGCGCCAGTTTGCCCAGTGATTTAAGTGTGTTTAAAACGTACATATGATGACTCTATTGTTTCGTGCAGCTGTCATCGTGTTTAATTTAATAATGCCGATTGTTTTCGCTAGCGCACCGAACACATATGGCAGCTTGATCGAACATCAAACCAGTCTCGCAAGATTTGGACGGAGTATAACATTCCAATTGGTTCAAATTAATGAACACCACCGGCAATCGTTCGCCAGCACGAGAAACCTTGCGTTACGTCTCATCGGCGAAACGACCATCGAGGGACGCACACGAACGAGTGTAGCACTGGACTTTATCAACTCTTTTAATGGTGCACTTTCACCCCAAGAAGCGGTTTGTCTCAGCGGAGCACAAAGTACCCTACAGCAATATGCCCAGCTATTCGGTAATGATATTTCCCGCTGTAACTACTATCTTTACCGGTCGATATCGGAGCAATACAGGGAGGAATATTTCGCTGCACAAGCGACTGCGAATCATCTAGCTAGTACCTTTATTGGAGCAACTTTGCAAGTGCTTGCAATCGAAAGCGATCCATCAGAACACCAGCCTGTGCTACAACAACGAGACTCCGAATTACGACAAGAATGGGCTCGCGCACAACTCGAACTGAACACTATCGAGCTGCTGAAGGTCGCAAATTATGACGCGGCGCTGGAGCAGCTGAAACTGTGTCTCGCACAGAGCGTGCTGTTTTTTAGTTATTCTATCGACTACGTTAAGAACGAACTGGAAGATTGTTTTTATGGTGATAGCAAGCAATAAAAAACTCACCGATTTGCAGTGCTGGAACTTGTTCCATCGGGTTAACCTCTCGGTACTCGTTGCAGTGTTGTTCGCCGCCCGATTTTATCAAACTTATCGGTTTGATATCGTACGGGATCTCCTTAAGGTTCAGGGCGATCCGAACACGCCATGAGCAGGAACTGCGCCAGTACGAGTACAGTATGGGCTGCGATTCAGGAAGGAGATCTTGGTTAGCCATGCTCGATTACGCTTGTTTCCACGTCTGCACACAACAATCGAATTGAGATAAATGCGGCAACCAAACCAAAAGAAACTGTTGCCTGGACCGAAAGCTTGAAAAACCGGAATGTAGCCGGTTTTACTGCGAACAGGTTTAAGCTACGAATATTCTAATCATCTTCTCTTGGAAACAGCATCCATACGACAAAAAGAAAACCAGTCATGTGCCGTAGATGCTGCACGTGTTGCATATGTGCCAGGGGTATATCGATTTCTGGTGCATTTAACTTACCTTCGACATCGCGGAGAGCGACATCGAGCCATGGAATTTGGAGTAATTAATTTTGGAGCTGTTTGTAAACGACTGCAGCAGTGGAAACTGTTTAACGCTCGCAGATGCAGTTGCACCTAACACACTGAAGTACGATAAACACAGGATGGAAACAAGGAGGTTTGTCAACAAAACGGGATGTGTTACAGGATGCGAATGGGTCGGAAGAAAAAAACAAAATCACAAATAAATAATGAAGGATTACTAAAGAAAGGGAGGATACACGATGGCTACGTTGCGCTTGGGCCTATTCTAAGCACAAAAACACTCGAAAACTTTGAGAAAACTCACAAATTTTTCGTGAGGAATCTTGCCGGCATCATTTGTTTACGCTTTGTTATGGTACTGTCATATTCTGTGAAAAAACCATTGCGCCCATTTATTATACATAGTTCAAAAGTTCAAAGCGGATTTGTGCGATTTGATTTGGAATCGTTTGTCTACACTATTGTACAACACTTAATCCATTGATTTCTGTGCAGTATTTAATGGTTTTTAAATGAATTTACAATATAATCTTTAAAATTAAAATCGATTTAACGCTTTTCATGAAAATTGCTCGCTGATTTCGACCGCCAATTTTTGTTTTAACACCCAGCACACTGACAGCATTTTATACTGATTCACACAGTGCTGTCAGTGTAAAAAAAGAATTCATTTATATTTTTTGCTAGTTTTTCCATTTTCATATTCATATCCTTTGTCAGTTGATATTTAATTGTTTTCGTGGAAACGCTGTACAATCTTATTCACGAAGGGACGTTAAGATAACAGTGTCAACAATTTTTCGAATGAAAATTAATTCAATCAACGTGCTCTTTAATTCCGTTTTGTTTATTGATTTTGGTCGTTATCGATTCAAGATTTTAGTTCGAAGCTGTACAAAGTGTGAGCGTATAATGTGTAGATGAACACTAAAATCGAACGTTTCGTCCTCCACTACGACAGGATGAAAGCTTCTATGATATCCCGTATCCCGTGTTTGTTAAGCTAGTTCGCACCCCGGCGCTACACTGCGAAATCTTCCGTAATTTTCTTAATAGGTAAGTACCTGATGCCTTCCTTCCTATCGTCATCCTTATTTCGTAAAAAAAACACACCAACTACACTCTTCTAGCAACGATAACGTCGGAAGCTGAAGAGTGATAATAAATTAGCGATAATTTAGTTCTATTCACTACGTACGCACTACAGAGCAAAGGAAGGTTTTAACTATGTACACTAGCTGCCCCAAGAACCCGATGTCACTTTATACAATCCGTTCGACACACTTCAAACCTATCCATGCACATGTCTAGGGCACGGTGACCGGTAGGAAGCGACTTGGATCGCCCGCTCGCGGATTGTACCGAATAATAACCTTGTTCGGTTCCTCGCCCACCTCCAGGAAGGAGTTCCAGTCGTACAGGAAGTAGAAACCATTGCGCCGTGGTGGAGGAAGCGGTTCTTCGTTCACCGGATCACCGGCCAAGTCGGACGATGGGAAAGAGTCTTCCAGCGCTGCATTACGGGCACTTTCCGTCGTAGTTGAAGTACTGGTCGTGCTAGTTGTCGTTGTTTCTGATGCCGAGTCCGTGGTGGTTTCGGATATTCCACTCGATTCCGTAGTAGACACGAGTTCGATTTCCTCGACGTCATCGTTCGCCGTGCTGCCGGCGTTCGTGTTTAACTGCAGACTGAAACGTGTCGGACTATCGCCTTCCGAAGTGCCAACAGCCGCCAGGCCACTCTGCTCGGCAGTGGTGGTGGTGGTAGTTTCCAACAGCCGCCAGGCCACTCTGCACGGCAGTGGTGGTGGTGGTAGTTTCGGTCGGCTCCTGCCTCTTCTTGATCTCGTTCAGCCTCTCGCGAGCATCAACACCATCCAGAGGATCCGGACCCTGAGCCAGCAGCGTTGGACTTAGATCGTAATGTTTCGGATTGAGGACATCGAGCGAGTCGTCCGTCAGGTTGACGTTCAGTTTTTCCAGCTGCTTGACCGTTTGCCACAACTGCTCCAGCTTACGGTAGTCTTCGTTGCTGACGCGTAAATGCGCCGCCGACGGCGATTGGTCTAGCGGAGGATCTAGTTTACGTGGTGTTTTCTCTCGTCTCCGAAATACCGGAGCTTGGATAGGGGCGTTGGTAGACTGCTGTCCCGATCTCATCTGAATACCGAGCGTTCCAAGCACGGACATCAGTTGCGGTGCTACAAGATCCGCATCGATCGCTGGTACCGACTTCATGACTATCGGCGCTTTTTGCGTTGCCTCCGGATGCATCGATTTCTTGTTGCGCGGACCGGCACCTAGCAAGCCGAACGACTTGAGCAGTGCGTCCAGCTCAGCATCGAGCGGTTTCGCATGCTCATCATCATTCGATTCTCCAATCGGAAGTGGTTTGAATGCGATGTAGTCATCTGCTTTAACGCTCGGTTGTGTGAGTCCACCGGAAGGTTCGTTCGGTTGCTTTGTGGTCGGTTCCTCGATCGTTGGTGTAGATTCTTCCACCTTCAGTGGTTCGTGGAGCACGAGGGCTGCCGGCTGTATGTCGACGAGACGTTCTGCAACGGGGAGCGGCGAGTTCGCGCTAGGTTCACTGTCCGCTTCCTTCAGCAGACCGAACGAACGCAGCAGGTCCTTCAATTCCTGTGCCACCTTTGGATCATCTACGTTGATGGCGTTGCTTATCGAGTTATCCGTCGAGGAGAAAGTTGCTGGCGTGGCGGTTGTTGTGGTAGTCATTGTGGCGGGCAGGGGACGGAACGTAGGTGGCACTGCCAGCTCCTCCGAGCTCTGGGTTAACCCGATCGACGTAAGGATATCATTTAGATTCTCCTTCCGCAATGAGGCTCCCCGCATATGCTCCGGAAGCGTTGGATGGAAGGTGGTGGGACGGGGTGTCGTAAATCGGATCGTTGTCACAGGAATCGCCTCGGTCGTCGTACGTGGTGCGGAAGCTGTTGATGTGATGGTCGTAGTGGTAGCAACAAGTCTAGCCGGAGTTAATGGCAGCGCATCGGAGGCTCCGGCGACGATTCGCGTCACCGGTGGCCGGGTGTACATCTTTTGCATGTTTTCCGGCGACATGTTGTTCGTGTGGTACGGTAACACCAGCATCAGTGCGCGCATGTGCTGAGCCCGATGATGGTCACCGGCTCGCATTGACTTGGCGAACTCTTCACGTGTTACGTTCTCGAACAGTTCTTCGATTTCTCCCCTATTAAAAAAAACATGAAAAAGGATTTTTCATTTATTTTTTCGAAACTCTTCCCTTTCATATCCTAGCTTACCTTGTTAATCTGGGAAGGGATGGATCGAGCGCTAGCAGTCGTTGCACTTCGGCGATTGTTTCGTGTACATCGTGCATCGCCTTTCGTGCCTGATCGACGTCCAGATCGTTCACGTCCCTCGGGCGTATGATCCGGTGCAGATTATAGGCGACAAAATCGTTTCGTCTCGGTAGCCGCCGCAAGTTCTGCGGTAGAGGCCGCGGATATGGGAGTCCATCGGCCAGAACGGCTAGAAAGAGCAACAGCAAAAGCGGCACGAACGATGCAATCCAGGTGGACCGCATTTTGGGTAGTTCCTTTCCTGAGAAAGAGAACGAACAGGTGAAGATTTTGGTTTGGTAAAATTACATGTATTATCATGGCATAATATCTACGATCGGTAGATACTTCGTAGATACTTAGATGACACAAGACATAACGACATCAGGCTGTGCATGTAAACTTCACACCAATATTTGCTGTTTAAATCTTAATCCATTGCTTTGCGGTGGACGTGCTGGAATGTCTACGTAATTGTTGTCGGTTTCGTAATTGTGATTTCAGTTCCCGTCAGCCATGAATTCCGTGGCAAACGTTTATGATCGTGCGGAAAGGCGTCATTTGGCCGCAAAAAAAAAGCAAAACCACCAACACAGATGGAGACGGGTGCGACAAACACTTTCCCACCTACTGTGGTCACCCGCCAGTGTGCTTTAATGTGATCGTCCGAAACAATGGTGAAATTGTGTGCACTGTCTAACGACAACGTGAACAGCGGGTGCGACACGACAAAGTGAAAATGTATGAACGATATTACGATTACCGACTTTCTTTCTGCGCGGGAACCAAAGCTCAGAATACCAAGCATCCACCATATCGTCGCCATGATGGGCACGGTGACCCCGGTTTCGCAATCTGTTTTGCTATCTCTATGGCCTGCTACTATAAAACTGCAATAAATGTTTGCCTTACGTCAAATCTGACGTAAGATCTAGCGTTTATCGTGTGCTGTATTCGTATAATAAACAAAAACAAGAGCAGAAGATTTGGAATCACAAAAAAAACACCACGAAATACAATATAACTCGCTAAGAGATGGTCTTGTTTCTTCCGGAACATCGCGCGTCCAGCCGGCACGCAAACGTGCCATAAATAATGTAATAAAGCGAGCCTCTGTTTGTTATTTAATCTACATAAATTACGGCCTGGTTTTACTTTCAAAGCCCACTTTCCCAGTTAAGCCGTTTTGTTTTGGTCGGCCGTCAGTGCACTTACTTAGCGACGCGTGCTACGTTGTTTCTGCTCTATGTTGAACACTTTCGATCGGTCGGTAGCCTATATTCCGATCCGTGGTAAACGCCAGCAAATCCGGCATTAAGCGTGGGTTGTACGAGAACACAAAACAACTCGCAAAAACCATACCCAGCCCACTTCCTTCGCTGCATTCGAGTGAGCAGCGCTTATGCTAAGGCGCGTTGGCCTGATGCAACTACACCTCCAGCGAAACTGCAAGCTACTGCAACAACCATCACACGATCGCGGATTGCGCAACGACAAGACAAAAACGCTTCCTTCCAAGCCGGTGGCCGAAGGTTACCACTTCGAAAAAGTGGTCCGTAGCATAAGTCCATCGCCTCTGGCACTCCCCCTCGCCGGTGGAGATCCAGTTCGCATCAAGGTGAGCCGATTCGAAACATTGACTTTACCCAGACGTGTGTGTGTGTGTGTTTGTGTAGCTTACAATTAAATAATAAAAACACATTCAGACACAATATCTGTTCCACTAGCATGTGACTGACTGGTTTCTTTCCGCCCAAATCGCACCAAAAATCGGCTCTCTAATGTGGCGATTCAGAGAAGGCTATCTACCGGCGGGGGTTAATAGCTCCCATGAAGGGTAGTGTGTGTCCTTGGTGAAAAATGCAGCACACCGATCGGGAAGAAAGAAGCTAATTCAGGCGTACGATTAGGCGTGATTAGAATGCAACGAGCGCTCATCGCTCATTCGGAGCGATTCTAACAACGGTTTGCCATTCTGAACAGTAATAATGCTCCCTCAATCGACCAACATATGGATGCGAAATGCGGTCGAGCTGTAACTGTACATCCGCAAGGCACATTATTCGCTGTGAATAGCGAACATGCAAAAGCTTGTAATCATTGCACTTTGCTCCGTGCCGAACGCTCCTCAACCTCCTCAACCGACCGTTATTTTATTTCCTCTCGCTATAATTTACAGGTGTCCATGGTGGGCATCGTGATCGAACATCCATTGGTCCATTTGTAAACAGTGATGCATCAACGTTAGCTTGATAAGTTTACGAAGGTTTCATCACACATACGCTACTGCTACTGCTACTGCTGCTGCTACTGCTCTTCCCAAACCATAAATTAGACACCAATGCGTTTTCGAGACTCGCAATAAACACGCCCCTAACGTCCGTCCAAAAAACGGTTCAATTATGGTTAGCGTTTCTGCGCACCGCAGTGATTCCGATACCGACAGCGAAAACATACTTTCCCTTCCTTGAGCGTTGTTTGTTTTGCCAGTGCCGTACACACTACTTGCGCCTGCCGTACGTTCGGCGTGAGGTGTTGAAGATGAAGATTTTTTTTTGTTATTGTTGTAGCTTACAGATGATAACCTCAATAAGGAGCAACGTGGAAATATTGGACGGTCGGGTGAAGAAGCACCATAAGAGCGTCAACACTTTTGTTGCCGAAAAAGTCCATTTAATGTGCACGTGCCGTTTTCGCCCGGGAGCTCGTTTCAATTGTATAGCGTTTTTTTTTCATCTTCAAAAAGATTCCGAACAAATGTGAGAACAACACTCCACCGAAGTTCATCGCGATAAACGCATCCCCCATCCATCGCACAGATTATTAACGTCCAAGCATGCAATGCAAAACTCGCCCAGCAACAGCTTGCGCTTTCCATTCGGGTTTTTCTTCTCGATCTACAATCAATCACTATTACGTTAGGATCCTCGAGCTACAACCGGCACCAGAAGCGATGGCGTAATAGAGAAATTTCCCTCGCTACATCCCTTTCCGCTTTGGGCAACGCAAACCAGTTCCAGGTGGCGCGTCCGCCGTATCGTGAGTCAGGGGGATCTTCCAGGGCCACCGGCCGGCCGTCGACACGTCCGGATATTACCGACGTGTGCCGCGCGACGTTCTGTACCGGTTTTAGCAGCAGCGAGTAGCGCTTTCATCACGCGCCGGACTGTGAGCGCCGTTTGCAACCTTCCGCTTGACTTTGAAGTCTTGAAGTTTGGTTTGACGGCCCTCGAGGCGGCGATCTCTAGGGTTTTTTTTAATTATTAAGGACGATCATTTGACGATCGATTTCGAACGACGGCTACGAACAACAGCGATCGGGCTGAACCGTGACGCAGCAACTTTTTGGCGCACACTCGCTCGTTGGGCTCAAGGGTGTAACGAATCGGGGATTGGGGTATTTTTTTTTGACGAGCGCACATTTCGCTACGCCAATGATGTGCGGTTTAGTAGCGGTGTTGTTTGACAATGATTTGGCTTCACTGCTGGGTGGCGTTTGATTGATGTTTGATGGCGAGGCTTACTTTAGTCACACTTTCAATGAGCCCGGAAAAAAGTGTGTACCGGCCGGTTAAGCATGATCCTGTTGTTGATTTTGGGTAAAACGAGCGATCGAGGGCAAGCTTATAATTGAAAAGTTTACTGAATATTTTCTCCATTTTTTCTGCATCCAATTTAAAACAAAGTGACTAAAGTCATGTTCGAAAGTTGGTAATAGGAAGATGCTGCTTGCACTTGCTTACACAAATATCTAATTTGGGGCAAGTTCTATACACAAAACACGGGACACACATGTACAAAGAATGCACAAACCAATAGGCTGAAACCATCTTTAAACCATCCGCTAATTGTATGCACCTCGATAAATTCATTCGGAACAGTCACTAACAATGAGAGTCGCCTGTAGTTTATTGCATCTTCAAGTGTCTAAACAAGAGAAATGGCATCGAAAACTGGGTCAAGCGCAATGAAGCATGATCTGCCATTTTTCGCCCAAGCCATCCTCTCCGAAGACATTTGCGACGCTGCTAATCCCATTCACGCTGTTCGTTCGCAGTTCATTGCCATCGTCGGTCCGGTCCGAAGCGGTACGTGCGTGTCTTTCACTTCTCGTGCGGTGCATTATCGGGGCCGGAGAGTAAAGGGCCACGGTCACGGGGAAGACAATAGATACTGGAAGCCCCCGCCGGCACCCTCGCGGGTGCGGGATGAGACCCAACCGGCACGGATTCCTGCGGTTGCGTGAAGTATGCAATTAGCCAACTTTCACTCGCGCCCTTACGTTAACCCCGACCCCCACGTGCGACCCGTGGCGCACGTGAAGGGCACACGCAACCATCTGTGACGTGGTCATGCTGGTGGTGCTGCTGCTGCTGTTGTTGTTGACGTCCACTTTTCGTTGGCCAGGAAAGTTCAAACAGTGAACTTCCCTCCACCGCAAGAGGGCGTTTTGTGCGGAACGATTGACGGAATGCCACCGATCGGAGAGGGAACAACTAATAATTTTTCTTTTTGGGGTGCGCGTCAGGCAAGCGTAACCGCTTAAGATAAGAGAGTTGACCAATGGATGGACACACGCGGCCAGAAATCGCTGAACCGATCGTTGAGCCTTTTGCGGAACGACGAAGGAGGTAGCTTTCCCCGGTGGTGAACGTGTCGTCGGCAGGTGCATGCATGGTGGTACGTTTTCTTTTTGCGAAATCTGACACTTTTCCCAGCGTGCTGATTAGAAAGGAAACTAAGCTAATTGACACTGAAAGTGTTATTGACCAACGAGCCGGGAGCGGTGTGTGTGTGTGTGTGTGTTTCGATGGGCTTAAATTGCTAGTAACAAGTTGTTTAAAATGTATTTTAAATCGAAAAAATGGATCCAAAAAATTTAATATAAAATTATCACAAATAAGATGCCAAAATCGACATCACGAGCTTCAAACAACGGAAAAAGCCCTTGCAAATCAAATGCGTTCTTAGCCGAAAGCCAATCAAAACAACTTGTTTTTCTCATCCTACTTCCGATCCAGAGTCCACTAAACCTGCTTCTCAGTCGTTCTATGGGCGGCTCACGACCAACGGATTCTAAATGGGCCAAATCCAACCGAAAAGCAACAAACACTCAGAACGCCACCGCTGAAACGAGCCACTTTACACTTCACAGATCGTGTACACGCACGTGTTACACGCTTCTGCTCGCGCAACGTGGAGACGATTTTACGCCAAAGCGCATCACCAAGACGTCTGGCGGCTACCGGGAATTACTTCCTCGGTTTGGGGAAAGGAGAAGATTACTCACTTCACGCAGAGCACGATCGTGTGTGCAGCTGAGGCTGAGGTGTAAATGAGGCAGCGCCAAATAATTAACATCTCTCATACGGTTCCGGTGACTGTTGTTGTGGGTTAGTTTAACTCAGGCGTAGCTTTGTTAAACACGAGTAGGTGCGCTACGATGTTCTAACGAACACTCTGGAAAACGTGAATGGAGCTCGCTGGTTTGGTCTATATATTCCTTTGTGTTGAACCTCCTAAGGTCGAAGAAACCCAACAGCCTTGAGGGTGGATAAATCGCAAACATTAGCTTTTTAGTTATCGAGAAAAAGGTTGTATTTGTAATTATCCTACAATAGTTTGTGGACTGCAATTGAAATAAATGTACTCTATTCCTATCGGTAATCATAGAAATATTCGCAATTAAGCGATCACCGTTGGTAAACGTATTAAGAATCACAATTTTTAAATCCAGTTGAATAGGACCTTACACCAATAATGCAAAAAAAAAATCAACGAAATTATGTAATGATGTAAACAATAAACATAACAATTTAAACCATGTGATGATGGTTTATTTCAATTTCAGGTTCTGAAGAAGAATCTTTTGATTCAAATAGTGACAAGTTTTGGGCTAGCGCTTTTAAGCTTTTTTGAATTTGGTTGTCCTACGCCTCGGCGAATTTTGAACCAACTTGCCACTCGTTTCGGTCGTC
>JXXA01003616.1:0-19525 GCA_000956255.1 Anopheles punctulatus | reverse complement strand
TTTTTTCAAAAATCAATAACAGTCCATCGTATTCAATGCTATTCCCCTCGTAAATAGTATACGTCCAATTCATAACAGTTCCTTAAATATCTTATTTGGAATTGAGAAAAGAAAAATACCAATAGCTTTAATATTTGGTGTTATTTTCGCTGACACTCGGCAACACTGGCGTGGGAAAGAGAAAATTCAATAAATGGATTAAGCCACAGAAAGCTTAGAATTTTATGCATATTTCAAATCCAGTCCTATATATAATGTACTTGCTAGAATTCGTATAATACCCCAAATTCGTATATTCGTTAGAAAGCTCATAGTTTTCCAAGGGATAAATTCTCGCTAACGCATACGATAACATTATCGATGTAAATGGCAATTAATAAACAAGTCAACATAAGAAACACTTCAAATCTAAGCCACCGTACCACCGTTGAGGTGAACAGGCTCCGGAGTTCCAGAAGTATCTAAATAATAATTTTAAATGAAAAAAAAAACACTTTATATCTATTGTTTTAAAGGAATAAAATTCAATGTGCGGAGATGTTTTGGTATGACACCTAGCTAAGAAGAGGAACCACCAAAATAGTACTTCTCGTCGATCATCTTCTGATAGGCGAGAGTGATACAGTCAAAATCCGTGTACAGCTCCACCTCCGCAACAGTGTCGCCCATCAGCGATTCCGATACGGACTGCTCGGGAAGGCGTACAATCTTCACGTAGAACGGACGCTGCAGCTGCTCCTCCAGCCGACAGATCACATCGGTGACACGAAGTCTCGGGTTCGGACGCACTCCCACCAATCGCACCTTAATGTTGCGCAGCGGAATGTACCGCATACCCGACGGACATCGGCGCAACTCGGACACCGGCAGCGTATCCCTGTTGAGGTAGTCTACATACAGCACACGCATTTGGCACGGCTCTTCAATCACCTCCTCCACTATCGCCCGATAGTAGAGTCCATCTGCACGGTACGGCGCAAGGCAGGGTGCACCCGGTTTGAGGTTGCGCGGATTCCATTGCTGCGGATCGGGACGCAAGCGTGCCGCTTGCTGTATCTTTTCCGCCATCCGCGCGATACGCTGCGTGTGTCCCTCGAGATGGGGGAAAACGTGCAGCGTTTGCCCATCGTCGTAGACGGTAGTGAACTCAGCGAAGAAACCATGGGACGAATAAATCGTCGGCTGCACGACGAACCCGTTCGATAAGTCTTCCAATCCGGCAGTACGGCAACACTTCACTTCGTCGTCGTTCGGATCATCCTCGTCGGAAAGTCGCGAGGACGTATCGTACCGTAGTCCATCCCAATCGAAATACACTGGCGAGGGGAGCGACCTGTTTGTCACGTTTAAATTGTATTTCAAATCGTTCGTCACACGATGTACTTTCTCGTGTCCTCCGCCGTCGTCGTCGTCGTTATCACAAGCGACTACATCTTTGTCCAGCGGTTGCGGATTCATCCAATCGCAGTCGTCCACCGTCGTTTCGGGTATCTCGTTCGGATCTTCGAAATCACTTTCCTGCTTCAGCTGCATGTTCTGTTTGTTTTCCGCTATCTGGCCGATAAAACGCATCAGATCACGATGTTCCACCGAAAGTTCGGCATCGCGATTGAGCGGATCCTGATATCCGATGGCCGGTTTGCTGAACGAATAGGAAAATTCTTCACGCTCCTTCCAGTTCCGTCGAGCCTCTTTGCCCTCCACCGAACTCTCAACCAGTCCCATATTGATCAGCACCGAACCGACATCGACCGAATCTTTCAGCAGTGTTATCCGGCACGGAATGCAAGTGTCATCCTGCTCTGTCGTCCGTAAAACATTCCGTGCCGAGGATTCTACGCGAATCATGCAGCACTTCTGCACTAAGAGCCCGTGGCAGGCATCGAGTATCTCTTCCGGCCAACCATTCGTTGTTGTTAAACCGAGCCTCTTTGGCTTAACTCCAGCCAACCGAAACCGGGAGATCTGCACCGGGACTCGCACACAAACGACATCGCTCAGTAGGTCGTGCTCGCCGGAACAGATTTCCTCGTTGCCATAATCGACGAACAGCACCCGATACTTGCCGGAACCGACAGGGTTCAGCACCGTGCCGCGATAGTAATGCCCGTCCAGATGGTACCGTGCCAGGCACGGATCGTTCGGCTTAAAAACGGTACCCTTAGCGGAGCTTTTGGCTGGCATTCTCGTCACGTATGTCTCTATCATGTCGCGGATACGATGCAACACCGGCTCCTGGCAGATGTCGTACAGAAAGATGGTTCCATCGTTACCAATGCTCGTGGGCATCCCAACGAACACGGTTTTCTCGATCGGTTGCGATTTTGGCCACGCATCGATGTGCTCCACCGACACGTCCGCCAACGCGAGTGCTGCTGCACAAGTTTTGTCCATCATGACCGCGTGCGTGTCTCGATCATTTACCACCGTCCACAACCCCTCCTGCCCTCGTTCCACGGACGCTTGTTCTGCGTCTCCGATGACATCCTGCAAGAATTGTTGCATTTTCTCGCACTCCGCCCGCTGCATTTCCTCGATCGCCTGCTCGAGCGTCTCCAGCTCTTGCTCCGCACCGGAGCCCTTCGTGGCGAAGGTGCGAAATCGCCCGGACGAGTGGGCCAAACCGCGTACCACGAGCAGCTGGTTCAAGTTTCGGTACTCCGTTGAACGCGGTGCCAGTGGCTGCGGTACCGATTGCCGCACGCCCCAAAGGACCACCGACAGGGACTGAGACTGTACGTCCCTCTGGGCCTTGGAGTCGAGGGTGATGGCATGCATACGGAACGATTTGATCATCGATTTAAACCCATCCAATGTCGATTGGTGCCAGTCAGCATTTCCTCCAACTGGTTCAATACAAGCCAGTCGGCACCGAATGGCTCCAGGCTGTACCTGGGCGATGAGAGCGGTCAACCGAGCGATCATGGTACGCGAAACCTTCACCGTTACGGCTCGATCGATAAGAAACACTTCGTACTCGGTATTTTGCTCGCAGCTCGCCGAAATCCTGGCGCGATACCATGCACCAGCGCTAGCATCGTCCTCCACCGATGACACCAACGCGACACACATATCCCCGATGGACCACTGATGATATTCTTTCTCCAAACCGCCGGAGAGTTTCTCCATTTCGTTGTTCATATGCTGCTGGATGGTTTCGTGTAATTTCTCCAAACCGGTCGCACGTGAGCACATCTGCACGTAGATCTCGCTCGGGGACACCACCTTCAGCACATTGACCGGCACACGCGGATCGATCACCCGCTTAACAACTGCCTCCGTAGTGGTGCTGGTTACCATGCCCCCGGCGGTCGGTTCGTTGTTGCCAAACGCGACCCGAGAACGATCGGAAATTTCATCCTCCTTATCGGTATCGCATACGGCAAACCCGGAAGCAACAAGCATCCCATTCACACACGTTTCACGATCGGCTTTGTTGCGCAGGTACAACACCACGTTGTAGATATCGAACTCCAAGCACAGCTGCCCAATCTGCACGGTGAACCGGAACGTTGTGCAGCACGTAATGTGCCGAAACTCGGCCAACGCCTCACCGCTCCACGAGGGCTGACCGACACCGGTATAGTCGACTGGTCGCTTTGGATGAATGTGGTCCAACCGACAGTTGATGGCTAACGAATGCTTAGCAAGCGGTGCACTTCCCGGTGCCAGTAAACGCATATCCTCCCAGTAGGCTACGAGCGTTTCACCAGTATCCAGGGTAAACATTTCGCACGCACCGATCAGTACCTTTTGCACACGTCCCCGCAACCAAACCCGATAGTCCTCCTGCACGTCGTAGTCAATCGTAAAGGCACAAATGAGCCCGACGTACGGGCAGAAAAACTTCTCCGACTGCTTCTCCCGGCACATGGTAACCAGTTGCTCCTGCAGTAGATCGAACTTATTTACCTTCCACTGTTCCGGCATGATGTAGAAATGGTCGGGGGAGGTTACGTGGGTGATTCGCGCGTCGAACGAATCGAACTCCCGCAGCACCGGTGACGGTGGAATGTTGTACAGACGTAGCGATCGTTGCGTAGCACACTCTACCCAGTGATTCAGATACTCCACAGTGTTTGCATCCACCCGCTGCTGATGTTTGTCCGCCAGGTGGCACTGCTGCAGATAACACAGCATACTGCTCAGCGACATCGGTGCATAGTAGCCCTCCCATTTGAATTCGTCCGATATGAACGCATTTGGTGACGCTTGTACAGGTTCGGGAAGAGTCGGCGGAAGGAACAGATCGACAAGCCAACAGTCACTTGACGATGGAGGCATATTGCGGTTGGACAACTTGCACATCACCATGTTTTGACCGGCCATAAAGTCATTCATCACCTGGACACACTCCTTCGGCCAGCAGCTGGCATTACTTTCCTCGTTTATACCACCATCAAACGTCTCCTTCGGTGGAACAACGTTGTAGAGGGCGCACTTTACTGCTCCGTAGCGTATTTCGCTCAGCTTCTTCGAGATTGGGCGTATCTGATCGTACACGATCGCTTCCATGCGTCCGTAGTCCACGTACTGCACCATAAATTGTACCGGTTTCTCCGAACAGGGCTTACTAATCGGTCGCAGTAACATTGCACGGTACCACCTGTCGGAACCGTCCGGACGTGCGAGATACATTGAACCGCGGGCGATGGTTAGCAGACGCTTTTCTGAATCGTAACTGTCTGCCTCCGCCTGACACTGCTCTTCAACACTCTTGGCCGTGCTTTTGATGAACTGCTGATCCTGAACGTAGAATTCGTGCGGATTTACAATACAGGTTACCTTCACCATCGAGAACGACAGCAGTCGTTGTCGCTGTTCTCTTCCTGTGCGGTGGCTCAAATAGGAATTGTTTCGTTTTCTGCCACCGGTCTTCTCCGAGACGTTTCTGCTGATGCTTTGTTCCAGCAACTTTGATTGAGGCATTCCACAATCATCACGAACTATTGAGGTTGTGCGATTCTGGGCGGAAACGGTAGTGTTCGAACGGTCAACGGTTGGAACGACCGTAGCGTGTGGTGTTGCGTGTTTCTTTAGTCCACCGTGGTGAGCGACGGGTACAAGTTGCATCGTTTTACCCGCATCTGGAAGTATCAAGCTGTAGGATCTGGTGAGCGTGTGCAGGAATGCTTCATGCTCCGTGTACTGAAACGTCACTGGCGATCTAATACCATCCATGCCTATCACCAGCTTCAGTGGTTCCTTCTCGAGGAATTGCTTCACTTCCATTACCAACTTTTCCCACGATGGATGCAACGAACCCATCGAACCACCGTCCGGGAAGCGCTTTGCCTGTATGGTTAGTTCCTTCAGCCGTATTTCGGACGTCTCCAAACGCTGCTGCAGCTCAGCCTTGAGCTGACGATGCTTGAGAAACGATTTGCGCACCTGCCGCAAGATCCGATGTTCCTCCAACTGTAAGGCGTTATGCATGGATAAGAAATGGGCGTTCACTTTCCTTACTATCTGGTCGACGTTTTCTGTGAGTGTCTTGTTGCGTTCGTGGAGTTTCAGTGTAGATTTTTCGTACGCATGGCATGCTTTGCCAAGTATTGATCTCAATTTCCTCGGAGTGTTTATTTCACTTAAGGAAACCGCTGCAGCGAAGGACTGGTCGTAGCGATCCACCTCCACCTGTGCACCTGCGCCCTCCCAGTACTGCTGAATGTTTTGTAGTTCTTCTTGCGTTCGTTCTATAACTCCCAGCATGTAATAACTTGGGTGCAGGGCCACGGTGGCATCGTTTTGCTCCTTACCCAGTGGTGTGGATTTTTTGCAGAGCTCACATACGAGCGCACCGTTGCTAGCATATTCTTGCACGCACTGTCCGCACATGAGATGCTGGCAGACCAGGAGAAACGGAATCCGACGTACCAGGTCGTCCGATTCATTCGTGAAGGGCAGTAAACATCGATCGCATGTAGGTTTAGGGCGCCATGTTAGCGGCCGATCCGTGTGCAGGAAATTTTCCACACTAATGGTCGCCATTTTCAAACTAAAATCAACGAGAATGCGTAAAGAATTACTTTTATAGTAGAACAAGAATTATACATTTTTACTACCGTTTTTAACCGTACACTGAATCTGGAATACCGTTGATTATTCAAGGCATCAACTTTTCCCGGGATACTTTGGCTTTTTTATGTTACCAACGTATTTTCCTTATTTACATACACGTCCCAACGCAATGTGTGTATTTCATGGTAAAAACGTGATCTTTCACTCGCAGCACAACAATAGCAGCACAACGCAGGAAGCCGGCATTCGATTGCTTTGTTATTTGTTGCTTCTACTTATTATTCGTCAAACATATATGTTCCGATGCCCGCAAGTTACGATGCTCCGTGAGCCTTCGTTAACGATTAGAGATGCAATATTGGTCGACGCTACACTCGAACATCGCCTTTTTAAATTCACGCTGAAAGTAAAAGTATGTTTCGATGGTATTTTGAAACAAACCACAAGCGCCATTTGCAACATTTTCTTACCTGTTTACGTTTACAACAACCGGATGGGAAGATAGTTTCGCGAGCACAGAACAATCTGCAACTATATACTAACGTAGTTCTGCGTCACTTTTGGCTATAGATCTTTTGATAAAATCTTCTTCGATACTTTGGACTACTTTCGATTTTATACTGCCAAATTTGTAAAAGAAAATAATAAGTCTTGAATCGCGATTTATATTCATTCAATTGACACTAGAAGAGGTTAGCTCATGTGCAACAATTGAAAGTGTTCTAAAAGTTTATTAGATAATTGGATTATTAAGTCAACGCTTTTAAGGCTATCTTCGTCTGAACATCGTTTTCGTGCTTAGTTTTGTAACAAAATATACTCCAATTTCGGTAAATAAATGTTTAAAATGAAAAACATGAGGAAAAATTGTCAAATCAACAGACAACATGGTAGGCAGAAAACGAGCCAACCTGAGCTGTCACTGAGTGTTGACTTTGTTTTTCCTTTGTGTGTGTGTGTGGTGTGGTTTGCTTTCGCCTGGGTAAACGCGTTTGTGGATTTGTTCTAGACGGAGAAATAAAGTAGAAAAATGGAGATCAGCAAAACGATTGGAATTGCTGCCGGTGTTGCTGGAACATTGTTTCTCGGGTACTGCATCTACTTCGACCACAAGCGCCGAAAGGATCCGGATTTCAAGAAGAAATTGCGCGAAAGTAAGTGCGTGACACGGCCGATACGAATGGTGTGGTGTAACCGCTATGGTCGCCATCACTCGCTGTCGATGGCTACCTAGATTTCTCTTTTGCTCGTCTCGTCTTAAGTTGCATAGCTGCTGCACCGGTCACTAATGCCGCCCCTGGGTGGGTTTGTTTCCTTTCTGTTCCCGTAGGACGAAAGGCCAAAAAGGCTGCTACTTCAGCAGGGCCAAGGACAACAATCCCAAACCTGGCAGATCACGAAGAGGTGCAAAGGTAGGTGTGGGAAGCGACGGACCGTACTGTAACTGCATGTGCCATCAATCGCACATGGAAGCAAAGGACGGATGTATTGATTTTCCGCGAGTTTTCCCATCTCGGCGACGTGCGCGCGTGTTGTCAGTTTGGTGGATGCTTGGAATTCTGTGTTGTTTTTTTTTTGCTTCGTGCGATTAGAATGAGCAACGTTTATGTAATCGCAACGAGGACCTGTAAACACAGTACTCCGGCAGTCCGTGGGCTCTCCAGGGGATCAAGCATGACAGCGCGCCTGGAAGCATATGCTGAAAGGGAACTAGTGGTGCTGGTTTCATAAATATTGTCTCACATGTTTATCTATTTCCTGTGCGTACAGATTCTTCCTGCAGGAGATTCAAACCGGTGAACAACTCATCTCCGCCGGTGACATCGAAAATGGTGTGGAGCATTTGGCCAATGCAATTATCGTTTGCGGTCAACCAACGCAACTGTTACAGGTAAGGCCGCCCAGCCGATCGATCGAATGATATCCGGTTTCTAACCATGGAATCTTTATTTATACAGGTCCTCCAGCAAACGCTTCCAGCCCAGGTGTTCGCTCTGCTGATCACGCGCATGCGACAGTATGGCAATCAGGCAAGTGAGAACGACCGAAGCAAGCTGCAGGACATGAACGACGATCTGGAGTAAAAGGGGAATGGCGCCTGTGAGGATAGCCACCGAACTTCGGACCTGGTCGCGTCTTACGTTATGGGCCTTTGAGAGCGAGGGTCATAGATGCGAGCGTGAGCCCTCGAATGGAAGACAGACAGACATACAAACAGCGTAGCGAATTCCCTTCCCCCCGTAAAAAAAGAAACTGCCTAAACCGGGAATGAAGCAGCAATATCATCGTGTTAAGCAATCCGGGATGTGTGTTGCGTACTCCATCGTCTTCATTTCGCCCGCGCGTGTTCATCAGCTACCTGAGAAAGAAGATTCGACCGCGCAGAAACAACACCATCGCTTTTTCGCCTGCTTCGCTTGTGTTCGGTCTCGCCCTACTCGTTCGAGTGTGTGCCGTGGCACAAAATCAACCCTCTCCGTAGTAGAACAAAATCAGATTAGTGATAAAGACAAAAACACACACATAAAATCACAAAAAAGATAATAACATCGCCTTTCGTCGTACGGGAGGTTTGCGTTTGCCCTTCACAACATCACATCGGAAAACACTTATGCCCTAGCCGCGAAACGCTTCCTACGTCCGCAGCATCTGTTTCGGTCCATTCAATCTGTCCACCACAATCCAGTAACAGTGGTCACCGTCAACTACATGTATGTATCCTTTTCCTTTCGGTAGGAAAATAATTTACACAAAACCACACTTTCTTACATTACGTTGCGCATTTTAAATGCATCGTATTTGGCGTTAACTTTTACTTCTGATTGCTGGCTGATCCCGGATACGATTCCAAAGAGGGGGAGGACACGTGCTAACCAACTTGGCCCTCACACACACACACATACACCCCATCCTGCCCAACAGATGCGTCAAAAGCTGCGCAAAAAAAACTTAGTAACGTCGTAAACGTACATAGAATAAGGCGAAACTAACCACAAACTAGTGAACGCACGGAACAACTTGTTGAAGCAGATAAATGAACTATATAAGAGTAACTGATAGCTTTTTCCGGGAGGAGAATAAAAAATATCCAATGTTGTTTCATGAAACAGATAAGTGCGCACTGAGTAGGATTTTTTCTTCTGCTCCCTGAGGGGCATCGATCGTGTTCGCGAATCCGGCAGCATAAGTAATTGCGGCAGATGGTGGTTTTGAATGAAAACACATCACACGGGAGAGGGAATCGGCCGTTGGTTTGACACTATTTTTAAACATATTTAGCTATTCCAAACGAGCGAATGCGTGTGTGGAGGCGTCGTCGGTGGAGTTCCAAATGAACAAAGGAAACAGGTGGAGACAGATCGCCACGAATTAGATCCCTGCCAGAACGTCTCATCAACTCAACGCCCCATGGCAGTAATTTTATCGCCAAAGAATTTGTCCCATTCGATTGGCCATGCGGGAAGCAGCGGAGGGCAATAATGCGGCAACTTTATCTTTTCCTCCTTTGCGGTACGCGGGTGGCTCACCGACGGAGGAGAGGAAGGCAGAAAGGGTGCGTGACCTTATTGGGTTGAGATAGCAATATAGTGTTTGTTCCGTCGGCTGGTCGACTCGACCGTTTGGATTCGCTGGTCAGTTGATCGGGAAACATCGTCGAATGCAGTGGTGTGCAGTGGCAAAAACGCATCGGGCCCCACTCCGGAAAGGAGAAACTCCCGGAAACGAGCGAACGTGATTAAAAATAGCAACGCAAGATCGGTTTTTGCACGCCACCTCTAAAATCGAACGCAGCAGCCAGTCCGATCACGTTTCACAAAGCATCCTTTTTAAGTGTATTTGTTCTACGAGCGCTGAGAGCACGCGGAAGCTCAAGTGCGTGCGGCATAGTAGCGTAGTAGTAGTCACACTAGCTTTCTGTTATCACTGTGTTGGTTTTTCGTTTCCCGATTTGCTTCATTATCCGTTTGAAATGTGCACTATACAGCAGATGCGAGAAGTACTCTATGGTTTAATAGTAGCAGCTGCCCTTCACCTCTGCTGCTGGAGCGGTTCGTTCGCGGTAGCCGACACAATCCCCATTTTCCCCTCGGGAACGCTCTTCATCGCAGAAGGCGCTGGTTTTTTGGCTTTTCTTAATCCCGCCGGTGGTGTGGAGCTTCCACCGGTGACCACCGCAGCAGGCCAGTGGATACACTGTTCGGTTGGAGTCGACAACGTTCAGTACAGTCTGGACAGTGATCAGATCCATCGGATCGGTGAGAAAACGACCGTCGAACGCTACGACCCGGAGCGGTGTGGAATACGTGTGAAAAACGTCCAGAAATCGCTCGAATCGAATTGGACCCTCTACGGGACGGATGCGCATGGCGAAGGTCGCACCGGAGTGCTGGAGCTGACCGTTTGGTGTACGTAGCCGTGTTCGTACGAGAGAGAAAATAATCTTTGCTTTACACAACTCTTACACCCACCAGCTCCGAAACTAATCGATGAGCTAAACGTAACCGCGAGTGGGACGCTCTCGTCGACGACGATCAGCTGCCCGGACAAGGATAGTGCCCGCTACTGTCGCATTCTGGACGCCGAGCAGAACGTGTACGAATCTTGCACCAAGTCGGTCGATCTTACGCAGCGCCTCAGCCACTTCTGGTGCCATTCGATGTTCTGGGGCGCCATGACGGAGCGCATCACCAAGATCAACCTGTACGTGGAGGGTAAGATTGCACGAACACGCGAATGCTGGAGGCCCGCGGGTTTAATCGCATTTTAATTGCAGAGGATGATCGCGACGTAACGGCGACGGTGGACGAAACGGAAGACCATATTGTGCTGTCCTGTCAGTATCGACTGACGGTTTCGCTGTGCCGCGCCTTATCGGAAGCAGATAATCGCCAATTTCTGTTACTCGATGGCCATCTATCCGGCCGATACTCGGCGTACAATACCAAGTATCTAATCGTACCGTTTTTCTCCCTGTGATTGTGTGCTGGTTAATAGCTTTTTTTTGGCGATTTAAACAAGCGCACGAGAGATTGCGGGAGGACAAAAACAAAAACCAACCTTTTGAACCCATGCTACATGCTTTGTTTCCAGAATATCGAAAGGGATTTGTTCGTTGGAAATCAAAAAGCCTCTGGCACCGTCGGATGTCGGCGTGTGGCGTATCTACCAGCAACTCAATCCGACCGACTACACCGGCTGCGTGTTCGACGTCAAAAGTCGCCGCACGTCCAAAGCGCGCACCTTCATCCGCGCCAGAGGCTCGACGAAAGCAGCGTACCAGCGAGCGGAGTTGACCGCAACCAGCATCGAGATCTTTCACGACCCACGCTCGTCCAGCCCGACGGTGACGCCGCTTTCCTGCCAGGTGCCGTACGCGATCGACTACTGCTACCTTTCCGGCCCGACCGGGAGCGACTACACGCCGATCCGGTTCAATCGACTTAAATCGCTCGGCACGTGTCGGTTCGAGGTGACCAACATCACGACCGGTATGTGGGCGTGTGGCGTTAACGATCTGGACGGTGCGGAAGACCATCTCACGTACTACAATGTGAGTGTGTATCGCCAACCGGGACGCACCGTCACCGAACAACTGACGGCCAGTACCGGCGATCGCGAGCAAAGGCTGCTTTGTCGCACCATCCTGGACTTGCCGATCGACATCTGTCGCTTTGTGGATCCATCCGGCGAAGTGCACGGACTGTCGGATCTGATGAAACCATCCACCGATGCACGCTACCGTTACCATGGCAAAGGACTGCGGGAAGGCGAATGCGGGCTGGAGATTGTAGAGCTGAGGGACAAGGACTTTGGACGGTGGAAATGCGTGATTAAGGTGCGCAACCAGGAGTACGAGATAGCGATGGAAATCGTTGAAGAAGGTGAGGTAACGTGTGTTTTTCATCTCATCTCGCCCATCCGTTCGTCGTCGCTGCCATTCAGTCATGCTTGCGAGCAAACAGTTTGTCACATTTTTGTTTTCTCATTGCTTGTTTACGGTATTTCCCGCAGCTTTAAGCGTTGGAGCTATAATCGGAATCAGTATTGGAGCTACAATCGCGCTCGGTATCATCGGAATCTTTGTGTATCGGAAACTGAATCGACGCTACACCGGACCCACCTACACCGTCTCCTCCAGCATGACTAACGTATCAAACGGTTCCCATCAATCCTAGCGAAACCGGCCGGGCGTGTGTCGAAAACATGTGTACTTGTTGTTTTGTTTTTGGTTTTTGTTATTTTGTTGTTGATAAAGTGAAAAACAAATCAATTACTTGTTTGCGCGTGACACTTTATTAGGATATGCTGGAGTAGTCCGCTGACCGGGCCGCACTCAGCAGTAGCAGCGTGCGGGCAAACTTACCCTTGTGCCGGCAGCAGAGCAAACGGACGCAGACAAGAAATACGACGCCACACACCAGATAGACCGCATTCCGGAACAATGTTTTCCTCCATAACCACGACCGATAGTCGTCGTAGCGTTGAAATCGGTTCCGGTATATACTTTCCAGCTCGTAGCTGCTTCGGGCCGGAAATAGGCTCAGATAGAAGTCTTCCAGCAGAGCCGCTATCAGCTGGTTGTCTTCCGGGTGCGCATCGTTCAGGTTGTCATTGATGCAGTTGAACTTTTTTGGTGTTTTGCGCAGCTCATCGAGCGCATCGACGACCTGCGTGATGTTGGACGTGAGCATCTTAAAGTTACTGTACAGCCCGGTTTTGGCGCTCACGTGGTAACGGTAGCGTGGCACCTTGCCGAAGTTGGCACGCATCATATCGGCCAGCTCGGTGCAGCCCGTCACGAGTGCCTTCGTCACGGTAGGCTGCAAAATCGAGGACGCGTTATTTGTGTAGCTAACTGAATACCTAGTCCTCGTCCTAATGCTCATACTTACAATGGTAGAGTCTTCGTAGCGTTCGTACACGAGCGTAGGATAAATCTGCCGCTGTTCTTGCTGGTGCTCCAGCGGAAGAAAGTTGTTCTGCTGCAACGAGCAGTTTGTGACGACCTCCTCGAAGTAGCGCACGGCCGACCAGTCCAGCGGCAGATGGTACACTTTTGCCAGAAGCGTACGAATCTCCCGATCCGACCATGTGCTGCAAAAAAAGGAAGAAAAAAAAACATTTTAAATTGCACACAAGCGCTTCGTTGGTTCCTTCATCTTGACCTACCCCGACGAGTCGGTGTCGAAGTCGTCAAAAATTTCAGCCACCGTTTTATTGCGTGATTCGCTCATCAGAAAGTGGTAGTAGCTAAACGCGTACTGCATGTCATCCTTCGTCCGAAACCGGTGCCGCTTGGTGACGAGAAATTCCTGCCGAAAGCGATCCAACATCCGCTCGATGATCTGCCGGTCCAGCAGGAAGCCTACGTGGGCGAGCACCTTGCGGTTGTGGAAGCCGTACGCCCGATTAAACACCCGGTTCGTGTGTATCAACGAGTTAGCGAAAACATCCTGCGAGTTTGCCGCTGGATCCATCCCCATCGAGGGCAACAGTGCCTCATCTGTCCGGTTGGTAGCATGTCCATGGTCGCCCGTATTTCGCATCCGAGAACGAGCCGGTGTACGCTGGCGTGCCTGTTGTTTGTTTATTTTCATCCGCTCATTGTTGAACCGCTCAACGAGCTGTCGCGTGGAAGAGCTACCATTGTTACCCTTCATCCGGAAAATCTCGTAAATGTCACGAATGTTCTCCGACGCCCGCCCTTTACCACCCACGTTACCGCCTGGTGATAGACGGGGAAACATTTTCGGAACATCGATAAACATCGCTTCGCCCTCCTCCTCCACCGGTTCCACCATCGCTCCGGTATCGTCGAGTGCGGATACGTCTTCGTAATCGTGCAGCTGGTGCGATCGCTGACGTTCAGCGCCGTAGTCGGGATGATCGCAATCGCCACCATCGTACTGACACTCCTCAACGTAGCAATCCCGATCGCACGATCCGTCGCCCACGAACATCCACGGGCAGTCGGGAGCACAGTCCGGCACTATCCAGGCCGTAAACACTTTCACACCTTCAGCAAGCGTTTGCAAGTCGTCCGGAAAAAGGGGTGCACCAAGGAAGATATCATCGTTTAGGTAAAGGAAGCGGCGCGACAAGCCCGGTATACGGTGTATGAACGTTTCGATGCTGGCACTGGAGAACGTGGGCAGTGCCGTATCATCGTCCGCAATATCAGCATGCGGAACGATTTGGACACGAGAATTCTCCAAGTTTAACCAGCACGGTATCTGCCCGTTCGTCACGATGTACACATTGCGTACCCACGGGGCGTACTTCTCCAACGAGCGCAGGGAATATCGCAGCTCGTTCTTATCGTCGTACCGAGCCTTATCCCGGGTCGGTGAAAACCGAGCAAGTTCATCCAGAAACAGTGGATCGCTTCCGTTCACCCAGGTATACACTACATCTATCACTTCGTAGCAATTTTGGCAAGCTGTTTTGGACGTATGCTATAGAGAAAGGTTCGAAACAGGTTATCAAGTTTTCATAATATCGTAATATCCCTCAACAAACGTACCGTTATAAGTAGGTGCAGAATTATGCACGACAGAGCCAACAGCGCCAGTGCGGTCACCGCAAAACAGCACCTAAACCGCAGCTTGCCGTTGTCAAGCCCGGAAGCGCAAGACCAACGTACGATCCGTTTCATTGCACGTGATATTTTTCGGCGGGGCTTCATTTGGGGTAAAATGTATGGGAAGCTCGACACTGTTCTGGACGGTCACGGTCGCTCATCGTGTCGTGAGAACTGCTATCGTGTTAGGAGATCATTTACACACCAAAAACTGAACTAGAGTTGCAGAAAAACAGACACTTTTTGTGGGGGAAAATTTGCAAAACATAAACTACGGTGAAATCAAAACACTGGCGAACATCTTGCATGTAACAACCTTTGCGGTGTCCGTGTGTGTTTCGTTTTTGACCAACAGTAGCGCTACTATCGTTCTGCAATATGATGTTTTTTTTGCATATATTTTTTGTTAATATGTAATCTAATTTTTTTTCTGCAAAAATCGCTATATTCCGTTTATTCATTATTTGCTTAATTAAAGTCTTTCAAATGTTTCATGTCTTTATGGCATCACAAATTTATAGCAACACATTTCAGCTGTACAAACCTCTGTTCGTTTGACATATTGTCAAATAATTGCGACCGCGCCAAACATAACCAATCCAAACAATTGCTGACCGTATTGTTTCTGGTTCAATTGTGATTTTTTTTTTTCATAAAACTTCATCAAACTTGACCTTTCAGTGCGTTTCGGTGCTTAAACACGCTTGTGCTAGCTTCGGTGAGCGAATTCGCTAGTGCACGGCAGTAACAATGGCAGACTTTCTCGAGTATTCTTCCATCAGCTCGGAAATTCGTGGCGCCATGGTAAGGGTGATGTTCAAGGCGGAAGAATTCAACCTATACCGGCAGGTGGTGCCGGCACATGCCTTGGCCGTTTTCTAAACCAACTGTATCCCCCTTCCAGTGCCCGGGCAAGCTGAAGATGACCGACACGGCGATGGTGTTCAAAAGCGACAAAACCGGCAAGGTAGAACAGATCAACTCTAGCGATATCGATCTCATCAACTATCAGCGGTTCGTGGGCAGCTTTGGATTGCGCGTGTTCCTTAAGAACGGATCGCTTCACCGTTTTCTGGGTTTTACCGGCGACGAAACGAAGATAGCGGAGTTTGTGAAGAAAAACTACAAACAGGACATGCTGGAAAAAGAGCTGTCGATGCGCGGGTGGAACTGGGGCGCGGTACAGTTCAAGGGGTCGGTGCTGAGCTTTGACGTAGAGAACAAAACAAGCTTCGAAATTCCGCTGAATCACGTGTCGCAGTGTAACGTGGGCAAAAACGAGGTGACGGTGGAGTTCCACCGGAACGATGACGCCCCGGTTAGCCTGATGGAGATGCGATTCCACATTCCAACGTCCGAGTCGGCCGATATCGATCCGGTCGAAGCGTTCCACGATAACGTGATGAAGCAGGCGTCCGTCATTTCTGTGTCGGGCGATGCGATTGCTATCTTCCGCGAAATTCACTGTCTCACACCGCGCGGTCGTTACGACATCAAGGTGTTCCAGTCGTTCTTCCAGTTGCACGGCAAAACGTACGACTTCAAGATCCCGACTTCGTCCGTATTACGGCTGTTCCTGCTACCACACAAAGACGGGAGGCAGATATTCTTCGTCATTTCGCTGGATCCACCAATCAAGCAGGGTCAAACACGGTATCACTTCCTGGTCACGCTGTTCCAGATGGAGGAGGAAACGAACATCGAGCTACCGTTCACGGAGGAAGAGCTGAAGGAAAAGTACGAGGATAAGCTCACGAAGGAATTGTCCGGACCGGTGTACGAAGTGCTGGGCAAAATCATGAAGGTCATCATCAACCGCAAACTCACCGGTCCGGGAAATTTCAAAGGACACTCCGGTACACCAGCCATCGGATGTTCCTTCAAAGCGGCCGCCGGTTATCTGTATCCGTTGGAACGGGGCTTTATCTACGTGCACAAACCGCCGGTTCACATACGCTTCGAGGAGATTGCTACGGTCAACTTTGCCCGCAGCGGTGGTTCGACGAGAAGTTTCGATTTCGAGATCGAGCTAAAGACCGGCACGGTCCACACGTTCTGCAGCATCGAGAAGGAAGAGTACGCGAAGCTGTTTGATTTTATCGTGTCGAAGAAGCTGAACGTGAAGAATACTGGTGGCAAGGCAAGCTACAAAGAAGACTTTGCCGATTCGGATAACGAGGGCGAACCGGACGCGTATTTGGCGCGCGTCAAGGCCGAAGCGAAGGAACGCGACGAGGATGACGACGGTAGCGACTCGGAAGAATCCACCGACGAAGACTTCAACCCGAACCAGCAAGAGTCGGATGTGGCGGAAGAGTTCGACAGCAACGTGGAATCATCGTCGGACGATTCGGATGACGAGGATGGAAGCGGGGGCAGTGGCGACGGCAGTGGTTCCGAAGACGAAAAACCGAAGAAGAGCGAAAAGAGCAAGGAAAAGAAGGTAAAGGAAGTAAAGGAAAAGCCAGCCAAAAAGAAGGAAGTGAAGGCGAAGAAATCCAAAACGAAAGACTCCGGCGCACCGAAACGGCCCTCAACGGCGTTTATGATCTGGATGAACGCGAACCGCGACCAGATACGCAAGGATAATCCGGGCCTTCCGATCACCGAGATCAGCAAGAAAGGTGGCGAACTGTGGAAGGAGCTGAAGGACAAGAAGGAATGGGAGGCAAAGGCAGCGAAGGCGAAGGAAGATTACGCGGAAGCGATGTCCGCCTACAAGGCCGCGGGTGGCGGTGGCGATGGTGAGGACAATGGCAAGGGTGAGAAGCGTAAAAAGAAGCCGGCCGCCAAGAAAACGGATTCCTCCATGACGGGTAGCGGCTTCAAGAGCAAGGAGTTCATCGATGGAGACGATTCGTCCAGTGAAGAAGACGAGAAGAAGGACACGAAAAAGGCTAAAGCACCCGAACCAGCGGATAAAAAGGTAAATAATAATACGCACGCTCACAACGTACGAGTGGAGTATTGATACAATTTGTTTGGCACGTTGTTTGTTTACAGAAATCGAAGAAGAAATCCAACTCGGAGTCGGAAATGTCCGAATCGGAAGACGATGACGAGGATGAGGAATTGAGTGAGGGCAGTGATTAAATCTCTGCCGGGCGTTCTTCTCATCACACATCTCGCCAGGAGCGAGTTCATCATTCTACTAGTAACGATACATTTGGCACACATCCGTATTACCCTGTCTATGGGGATCGTTACAAGGTTCGTTACTGGTTTTCTATCGCGGTAATTCTCAAACAATGGAACAGTGGAGTGAAACAGTGGAGCTCTGTAATTCATTGAATAAATTTAACAAAAAATCAGCGCTAAGGTATCAAACCATTTACCTCGAAAGAATGGTTAATATAGATGACACATGAGAAATATAATATAAGAAATAAAATCCTGAAACCGCTTTAAAATGGTCCCTAAACAACGTCCCGCTCACTACCGCCAATTTCTCCCTTGAGCGTCAACTTGAAGCCACGGCCAATATACGTAATGGTTATTTTCGCTGGCATCATGGTGCAGCAATATGGGACAATACGCTTTACTAACACATACGAACACAACGGGTACAATTCGTCATATGCATTGCCTACTGTGGAAAGCAAACCGAGCAGAAAGAAAGACTGGGAACGACCTTCTCTCTATGGGATCGAACATAGGACCCCTTGCAAACGATGCTTCCCCTAAAGGACGCGGTGCGAGTCCTAAACGATTCCTTCGATGCTAATGGTAGAGCGGAAGGCAGAAAGCTGTCCGAGAAACGGCATCAGAAAAATGCTAAACATACAGTAACAGCCGGCTTCGTTCCTGCTTGCTTCGTTTGCTTGGGCTTGGGCAGGACTCTTTTGGAACCAAACCCGCGGGATAGGGAAGATTTTCGCCGGGTGTCAAGCGTGCACCAATAACTCTGGTTCAACGATTATTGCAACGCTGCACACCCCAGGGTTATGTATGGGAAGGGCTGTTGTTCTACCGTAGCGGTAGAAGCATTGATACATATTTTAGACGAGTTAGGCTTAATGCAATAAACGAAATTTATCCTTCGAATGCATCAAACCCTTTTTTGTAGGTCGTTCAATAGACGTTAGCGGTGTGAAATGATAAAAGAACGATGTATAAGCGCTGTTTCTATCGCTGCAGTTCGTCGGAAGAAATCATAACACAGTGCGTTTTGGCGCCAAAACCGGGCGTCGTCAAAAATGGTAAAAATATGTTCGCTAAACGTACATTTATGCTTTTTGTATGATTTAATGACGGCCTGTGTTGCTTCTGTTACAGAATCGATTATGATAAGACATTATAACAATAGGGAATGTATTATTTGCAATAATAAGCTATTGTATTCTACCGAGGGCAAGAGCCGAACAGAGCGGGATGAAGTTGTTTTGAAGTTATTTTTAGCTTTAGAAGACTCTTTCGGAAAACCACGCCAGGTTGTAAAGTGTGCCGTAAACTGAAACAAGGCACATGCATTCGCAAAAACATTGCCCGTAGAGTTTACGGCGAGTATTCGCCTACGTGATGCAAAGGGCGCCTTATACCAGCAAAAACGTAAACAAAGCGTCATCCCGGTGGAACCGCTTGCCGTTTGGGCTGTACTTGTTGATGTCAGTACACGTTCCGGTGGGCGGTTGGTAATGCAATTTAAGTGCAGAAATCAATTGAACGGCATTGATGAGATATGCTTTAACGAAAAACTACAAAAAGTGCCGCAAAACATTAATTTTAGGCAATTTTCTTAAGACTTTTGATGGAAAATACTCGTACGGCATCACGCACAGGAAACAATACCGTAGTGACCTAATTTTTGGAACAATTTCCCATGAAAAATGCTAATTATACTAGGTATAAAAGTGCATATGCTTGCTCATATTAGGTTGTAAATAATAACGCCGGCTTATGCGGTACGGGTTCAAAAGTGACGGG
>JXXA01003614.1:0-15562 GCA_000956255.1 Anopheles punctulatus | reverse complement strand
GGGCTCCAGAGAGGATCGAACTCACGACCTTCGCGTTATTAGCACGACGCTCTAACCAGCTGAGCTATGGAGCCGGATGAGGGAGGGGGCGTTTTGTACTAAATCGCATGTTCAGTACGTCTTGCGTGCATTACAGCAAAATAAATTTATATGCGTAAAAGAGAAATTTGCTTTGTTGCGATGCCTTCGGTTTTTGAAAGTTCAGCTCAGTTTGTTTAGGCTATTATTTTAGTAGGCCAGGCGTTATGGCGAACACTCTTAGAGGAATATGTTTTGAATTGTTCATGAATACAAAGTATTGGTTCGCCGTAATCTTGAGATCTTGTGCCAAAAGCCAGGTTGACATGTTGCACGTCCCTCAGTAATGAGGAACAAATTAATTAATATTAATTTCTTTTCAGAGCTATGGAAACGTGCCGACGAAGGAACAACTGCAGGCGTGTGGCGGCCAGTGCTCGATTTGTCACGACAACTTTAATTCACCTGTTTTGCTCGAATGTAATCACATTTTCTGTGAATTGTGTGTTGGAACATGGTTTGACCGCGAACAAACGTGCCCTCTATGCCGTGCAAAAATTGTGGACGATCCTTCCTACCGCGATGGAGCTACAACGTTCTTCTTACAATTATACTGAACCATTTGCAAGACGAAGGGTGGATTCTTCACCTTGCATCTCCATTCCTCAACTATAAGTTTTCTTTACAGCGTTCGTTGCAGCCCATCCATAGAGGGGCAGTCGTTTTCTTTATTTTCGAAAAAATTTTATTCAATAATTTTGCTAGAACGATGTACTCACTAAATGTGATGATGAATTCGTACATAGTGTTGTGTGAGTATCGCGGTTTGAATAATCCAAACACAAATGAAGTGGATTTTGGATTGTGCGAGAAGAAAAGCAAAACGAAGGAATACTTTTTATATACTTGCGCATATTGATAAAACAGCTTAAAATAAGCGTATTTAGATTTAAGAAGGTATTATGTGCAGACGGAACAAATCAGGAGGAAGTGATAGGAACCTGATACACCGTTGGAATGCTGTAATACATTAGTCGTATTATCGTTAAAATGCACTGCAAACCATGAAAAAATGTACATTAGAAATATATGCAATAAAGTGATCCATAATCTGTTGGATGGATTTGTTAAGCGTTAAAAACAGTCGTTGCCATGATAATGATTACGGTATCATAGTTTTGTAATTTTAAATCGGGACATATTAGTTTGTTTTTGCACCTTCTATACCCATTTACTGAATCGGTTTTTTGTTACTTTAATATTTCGTTCCATTCTTTTTGAAGTTAGCATCAATTGAAAGAATCAAATTTGTAAGGAGCTAAGAAATTATTCCTTGACCAGCAATGTACGGTTTATCCGAGCTGAACCGGTTCATAAAAGCTCCGAAAAAGGTTGAACACACCGGATAATCCAACGTTTGAGTTTGAGCCGGTTATCAGTTCGTGCTGTCATTTTCAGCGTGATTTTCCCAATGTTTACCTTTTATCAAAAGGTAAAAGAGTAAAGATTTTCTCCCGTGTCTTGATAAACGACTTCACTCGTTACGGTTGTATGTGGAACATAAATAGCGTAACATTTTCCTCATCCAACTTACTGAGCAGCGCAACAAAAAAAAATTCTGTACCGATTCCAATCGATCCACTGTAGGATCTAGAAATAGGAAATCCGGTCCTGCTTACGTAAATGGCTGCTATCGCACTGGCTCGCCGCTTAATTTGTAATTCTCGTGGGTTTGTAATTAAAAGAAATTTTCAAATGTCGTCTGCACGTGAGCGTTCGGAAAAGGCGCTGGAGGAGTTGAAGGATAAAAATCCGTACTTTGAAAAGTACGCGTCTAAAATAGCAGCAGTACAGCAAAGCTCGCCGGAGGAATTTCTTTCCCGATTAGACCATGTGGAAAAAGAAAAACAAAAACCCAAATTCGGCCCTGCCGAGCCACAGCGCGACTACTCGGAGCTGCTTCAACCGAAAGCACCACTTGGAACTGAGGCAACCAGGAATATTTCTCATCGTAAACTCAGCGACATCATGAGGCTAGAGTTGATAGAAGATAAATCGGCGGATGACATAAAGCATCTGTGGCTAGAATATCACAAGAACAAGGACGTCATAACGGCAGCAATTCCAGTGGAACAATTTAATCTGATGATGAAACGTGCAAAGCAATACCCCGTGTTTATTCTTCCCATACCACGTAGCCAAGGATATGAGTTTATTATGTTGCAGTTTGCCGCAAACACCGTACACTTTACACCTCTGTTAAACTATCAGGTACGTGAATGTATCACCGTTTAATGCAGTACATAATGTTGGCATTGGCAATTAATTGTAGGTTCACAAGGAAAACGCTCCGGAATGTTTGAACATTACCATGTTCACGGAGTGCTCCGACAAGGGAATCGTACTGATGCGGGGTGAATACGACACGAAAGTGATAAACGCACAGGAAGCCCAATGCTTGGCCAACCAAGTTCAGCTGTACTACAGTCAGAATAATGAGACAAAACTAAAGCTGCTGGAAACGTTCACTAAAAGCCCGGACAAGTTCAAACATATGGATATCATAGAAGAGCTAAATAATTTGAAAATGTAAACACACAAACACAAAAAATTCGCTACTTGCGTGCCGCCATTTTATTGTCAAAACAACGGTTCTGGAAGTTCTGGCATGTTTGAAGCAAAAGTGTAGACTTGAGATAAATTAAAGGGTGTTGCTGTTATATCCACGTCTACCAAATCATCAATAGTATCATTAACGGCATGAAATCTGTTCGTAGGGAAAGTAATGTTCATTGTAGGATTATTTGTTGGAGTTGAACCCAAATTGAACTCGTAATCCAAACGCTCGCGTCGATCCTCGAAACCGTCCTCTGCCAGTAATGCATCCAGCTTTTCCATCAGTGTATCGTCGGCTGGCATTTGATCCAACAGGAATGTGTTTTCATCATACAAACAGCGTTTACGAGTCGTAGACAAGGTTGGAGATGGCGGAGAAGCAGTCTACAATGGAAAACTGGTTAGCGTTCTGGCTACAGGAAGTATGAACACATAAGATAGTGAAGCACTTACTAGTAAAATATCACCGTGCGTTGAGCCCAGTTGGGAAGATGTATCGATCATAAAAGTAACATTATTTCGCTTCTTATGATTCGCTGCAACCGTTGGCTGCACTGGAGGATCGGGAAGCATGGTAAAGGACATCTCGGGAACATCTATTGAAGGTGATTGCAGACGCATAGGCTTTCCTTTTCGACTTTGATAATAATTTTGGTTGCTTATCAACGAGTGATCTCTCCAACTAGACCGTTTAAAACTGTCTTCGTGATGTTCGGACGGAACGACAAGATTTATGATTGGTTGTTCAGGCTGATTGTTTACACGCTCGGGTACATGTTCATTTCCCGCTCTTAGCAGGGACTTCAACTCTTGTTTTTGGTGAAACAACACGTTTACGGAATCGTTATCTTTAGTAAAGGATGTTAAATATTCTATACATTTTTTCATAAACTGATCCCACATACTAGATTCCGGCACACGTGTAGCACTGCTCGAAGGATTCGTCTGAAATTCTTCTGGATCTGAGAGCACTCCCGATATACCGAATGAAGCCATGCGATCGAAAGGCGTCGATGTTGCTGGTGGAATGAAATTGCTCGTCACATTGCCCAGCGTTCTGTCAGTAACATCCAACGGTAGTTTTATGTGTTCGGTACCGGAGAAGAAATTACCTGGCAAATTCAGGTAGTCATCTGTGCGCGACGATTTATGCAGTTGATTTCGAGGCATACGCTGGTTGCGCTGTTGATCAATCCACCGCATCAATCCTGTTTTCGCTCCTATTGTCGGTTCCTGTCGCATGAACCCACCATTGTTATCTCGCTCAAAGCGAGCGTATACAGCACGATCAAATATGCCCGGTTTTTTGCGTTGCTCCGGGATGTTTACCGGCTCGGGTTGGAAGAAATTCGTGCGGGTATCGCATGGCGGTGCTGCTGCAAGTTTTCCGTTGTTGCGGCTGAGGAAATCCTGAAACAGCTGTTGCACGAAAACGCTATGATCTTGTTTCGGTGGTTTCCATCCACGACGCTGGGGCATTTTCCTGATATCAAGGAGTTTCTTAAAAGTAGTTACACATATTTTCACTCTTGTATCGATTTGTTAATGTAGCGAACAATTTGACATTCGCCTTGCCACTTGTGTCTTGATGAAGTAATCGCAGCAACCCCAGGATAACGTCACACAGTGGCAGTATATTGAAACAGACACACACTTACTTACACTCTTAAATGGTATCAGCTTGTCAAAGTTAGCGCTATACATAAGTAGTGGTAAATATATGGGACTTGTTTTCGATACGTTTTAATACCGGTCATTAACATTAGTTAAAGGTTTATGTAACACATTTGTATATTGTTGAAAGCAAGACTTCTCTTCAGTGTATTTATGGCGAGAAACGTGCTTATGACGATCGAATGAATAGTATTAAAATACCATTTCGGATTTTCCGTTCTCAGGATTATAGAGATTGCTCTAAAACATGTGGATTGCAGTTTAATATTCTTTAACAACATTTTATAAACTACAAGCAAATGTCTTCTACAAATGTTTGCAGATGTCAGATCCCAGTTACAAACTTCCAAATGCTTACTGCAAAGTGTTCAAGGCTAGGATTCAGCGTATTTTTCAATACTGGTGACTATTGGTGATATCGGAGACTATTTCAATATTGACCGTAGTGATTCTAGCAGAATCTTTAATAACTTTAAGCGCTTCGTTTACTATTCTCCGATCGTATTACAGAGCTTTAAATATATGAAGATCTTTTGAATTTACGAAACACAAATTCAAACTTCTTTTCAAAATTTTCTGTGCTCTCGACTATGTGTGACTAACTCGATTGAAGCCAAAGTTCGTAAAATTTGTCAAAGCTTTAAATTAAGCGCTACTTATGTAGAGCTCTGGCATTCCGTTTGCCCTTTTCATAGTTAAGAAATGTTTCCGAAACTAGGCTTCATTTGTTCTGCAATGCAATGCAATGAAAAACGAACTAAATAATTGTTTCATGGCGAAATAAGCATTATCAATGATAATAACTGGCAAGATTAGGACAAAGTACCAGAATGTTAAAAGGTACTTTCCGTTTATTTTCTAAAAAAATCGACTTTCGGTATACTTTTGACCACTGCTTCAATCTGCTCCTGGTTTTTGAAAGTACAATTTTGTGACGATAATACGATTTTTTCCCTCTCTTATGCCGTATCTACAATTTAAATTCAAACGATTTTTAATGTTTTAAATCATGTATGGTTCAAACATTATTTTAAAAATACACAATAAAAGAATTGTTTTAAAAATACACTAGAACAGTAGATTTGAATGAAGGATTTATATTTTCATATTTGTTGTTAACCTAGCCAAAGGAGACCTGACCACGGCGCATGACCATAAACGGTTTGGAGTATAATTTTAAATTGTAATGCCTCATAAGTTAATTAAGTGATTATCTTGCAGCGCTATATAACAATGCTCTGAGTTTGAATATTACAATACTAGCTGACGTCGTAATCCGTAATCTGCTTTCATCATTAGAAGTTTCGTAGAATTATTTCATCATTTTCATTGGATTTTATTTGGTCGTATGTTTTTTTACTGAGCCAATCACGTGAGATTTTATTGAGATCGAGACTAGTACCCAATTTCAATTAGAAATTCCAATTATCTCACAAGCAGGAGCGGCATGTTCGTTTAGATATTATTAAGTTGATATGTGCCGAGAGAAATCATGGAAGTGATATGGAATTAGCTCCTTTGTATCATTAAACTAATGCTTACCTTTTCCCCATCTTTAATATTCAAGTAATAGCACGAAAATACCGCAACTAAGAATGATACAAAACTACAATCGCTGACAGCACTGCACGTCCCAAGATATATGGGCGGAGATAAATTTGTTGGGAGAAGTTTTAAAGATTTAAATGAAACAATTAAAACCAGACATTATGACTTGTAACAGCTTAACATCTATATTAAGCTAGAAAGATTTATTACGCATAGTGTCTTCTGTCAGAACGTAAAGTTGAAGTAGTATCATGAAACCTTGTGGGAAACATGTCAAAAGCGCTAAAATGTTTGAGCCTAAATCTACATGTAAATAAGCCATGATGTCAATTTTAATGTAATTTTATTTCGCTTTTAGTCCATTGTTTAATTGACATGGACGCAAACGTGTACATAAATGTGTCTGTATATGCGTGTGTTTTTAGTTTAATAATCTAGTTAAATAACTGTTATTATTACATATTTCTGGTGTAGTTCATTTGAAAGAAATGGAGGTGAGACAAACAGCAGAGTGGTAGAGTTAGATGTAGACTACAGCGTTGAGCTAATGCGTGAGGTGATAGCAAAACTGCCATGCAATCAACAACGCAAGGATGTGATTCGTTGTGCGAAAGGATCAAGATCATGTCATCGGCTGGGTTGCTATCGGCTGGTGGGATGGGATAATTAGGATGCTGTTGGTAGCCTTTTTTGGTTTTCATACATCATCTAGACATTCGTTGGAAGTTGTTCATCTCGAAAATGTTGGATCCTGCCAATCAGCCTGTAAAGGTTCTGTTGTATTTATTCAAACAGACTAGATAATCTAGGTAGCTTCGGTGGCAATGCGACAGTCGGTGACTCCGTCTAGTTGATAATTACCTCCTGTTCATCTTGTCCGAATACTGCCGGGTTGAGATAACCGCCACGTTTACCGAATCTGCAAAACAGAAGAGAGAATAGGGTTTATGTAAAGAACTTAACGCTACTGCACAATGCACATCGTGTGAATTGTCATTTTTTCTGCATTATGTGTAAGTCTCGTTAATAGTCGTCAGTTGTCAGTAGTATTAATAACTAGCCGCATGAAAACAGTGGGAAGAATTGCAAACACGGAGCGTGAAGGAAAACGTAAGGAGTGGATCAGTAGGAAACATTTCGGTATGGATACGGTGACAGCGGCTCACCTGGGTCTAGCGTCAGTCGAGTGTGCTCTGTCGATAGCTTCTAGGATGAAATATCCAATTATTTTGTCTAGTCCCGAGTGAACCCCATTTATATTAGGTGGCAGTTCACTTCGTATCAACCTATAAGAAAACACAAAGACACACACACACAGATAGATGAGAGAACAAACTGGCACGATAAAGAAAATACGCAACTTACATACACAGGAAAGAGATGCTGATATTCATTTCAAGATCAGAGATCTTTACAACCTGTTATTTGCATTAGGTTCGAATGCGCATGAAAACAACCATATAATGGTTAATACTCTCTGGTGTGACTTATCTCTCAATTCAATTTGTTCAATTTGTAGTTTTGGTCATAACATCCTACAAGCTTGTCGACTTTACGCACCGAAAGCTAGCATATTCGACGCCGAGAGGGAGTGCTTATGGATGAAGATAAAAAATGTTTGTGCCAAACGCTCGAGAGCTGACTTTTGATCAAAAACATGCGTGTCAAAGAATTGTTGTGGATATTGAAATATTTAAATTCTGGTAATGCTTTGATTCAACGATTGATTTACAAACAGAACATAATGATTAATTGTAAGTTATGTTAACTTATTTGTATTTCTTATTTATTTATTTATTTAGAGAAGATATGGTCGTAATACTCATTTGCATTTCAAACGCATAGCATTAATCCTATAAAATATTGAAGTTTGTGCACAGATCGAATTGAAAACCAATTAGAATATTTAAATAACGTAAACATGGGCGTACCAAAACATTGTTGGGAATGTATTTTCTTTGAGCTGCTCTCACATGGCATGAATGGTTTTATTTCGATATCCAGAAAACTTTCATGTTAAATACCCCTTTATAACACTGAAATATGGAAAAATAATTCAGAATCAAAAAAACCGAGCACAAATGAAGTTATTTGATATACAGCTCTACCACTCGAATCAACGAAACTCGATGCTTTAGAGTATAAATTTTGGTTTCTTTATAACTATAGCCTGCGTCATCCACGATGGAAATTATCATCGGGTTGACAACCTACGTACTTCCGTATTTATAGTTCTGCAACAGCTTTCTTTTGCATGGTGATTACTTTCATCTTATCGCCGCAGTCGGCAACAAACGATGCGCCCAGGTTACGTTGTTTGATTAGAAGAAGTGCAATTTAAGCTACTGTGCAAGATCTTGTAGTTCTCAGTGCACACGAATGGTTTCACCGAGCAGTTAGTGTTAAGATATCCCCAAACGGCAAGCAGTGTTTTGGAACTGCAGTACTAAGCTCTTTTATTTTATGCGTAGTTTTAAAAAGTGTCAATCAAACGCGGAAAAGAGTGATAGCAATTCAAATTGATGCCCTAAACGGTTAAGCATAAGCATGCGTGCCGAAGTGAATCGACCTCCGGTTTTTACGATAGAAGGTAGTAAAATATCGGCCAACAATGCGACCGTCGATCCCGAATCGAAAAGTTATAGTTTCGATGAAGTGATTGATATTATTGGTAAGCCTCGTCTAGTAAGCTGACACCTTGATGAGCCGTAGTGATCGGTAACATTCGATTGTTTTCAACTGAAGGTTTCGGAAGGACAACTTTGCACGTCTTCATTGCTTCCTCGATAGTGATGATGGCGGTGCTGAACGAAACGATGGGTATAGCAATCGTAATTCCAGCCGCTCAGTGTGATTTAAATCTGTCCCCCACGGACAAAGGAATACTGACGGGTGTAAGTTTTGCAGGTGAGTTTTAGTGTCCGGTGGACTACGGTGAAGACAAACCAATCAAATCAACAGAAAGCTTGATTAATTACAAACTACAAACCCTTACATTCGCTTGCGATCTGCAGTTGCCAAATTCACACGCCATGTATGCAAGCAACAATCACAGCGTATATATGAGTCACTTACAAATGTATGAAAACACAACGCAATATGTTTAATGTTTACTAGACTCACACCTCAAACAAACACACTTCGTCATTGTTCAAAGGGAATTAAAAAAACAAACTAACAAATACCGTAGAACATGCGTTTTTGCGTTACGTCCTTTGTCGGAAGATTTTGTTTGTTAGTAACCAATCCCGAATGTTCGTGGACGCTCGGCGCAGATAGTGCTGATTGCTGTGTTGTGGGATAACACTTGACAATTATTTATAAGGCTGTTTGCCAACCCCGCTCGGATCCCAAGGATTAGCATGCTTACAGTATGTCCAGTTTTTGTAACGTGCTCGAGAAATTGAAACACACTGTACACACTTCCCGGGCAACGGACACGCCATGGCACCGACGATTAAAATAACTTTCCTGTTGACCGTAACCACCGCCAACAGGTACCACAACGATACGTCATGGCGCGGGCATGCTTTATCTATATCTGCTTTGATAAGAAAAGGAAAGAGACCGTTCGTTTGGTTTGTTGTTTTTCGATACTAATGTCTTCTCCCGCACTCAAGGATGATGATGACGAAGGAAAAATAGCAAACGCACAATCATCAAACAAGAATACTAACAAACGTAACATACCGCTGGAACGGCTTTGGAGCCCTATCACAAACTAATGAAACATATTGAAGCAATATTTAAATGCCTTCGTTAAAAAATACGTTCAGATTTAAGAGCTGCTTTGTGTAGCTTACCGTTGAACGGTTTACCAGCATAGGTACGTACGGGAAATTGTGTGTTAAAAGTAAAACTAATTTCACGCTGCGTTTATCAGCGCTGTTTAATTTGGTAAAAGTTCGTTACTGTCCACAGCTCCAAGGCGATAAAACCAAGCAGGGTTTTGAATACAAAAAAAAAACGAAATGAAGGATGATAATAATAAAAAAAATGGTTTTGTTGTTCTTTTTGTCTTGCCTTTCGCATGTACTGCCAATCTGCAATCCAGGCATTATCGTTTCGTCACACTTCTGGGGTTATATGGCAGATACAAAAGGTCGCCGAAGGACGCTCATCGTGTCACTGATGCTGACCGCTATCTGTGCGGTGTTTTCCGGTTTATCCATCAACTATACCATGATGGTGGTTACGCGTTTCATGGTGGGAGTATTGTAAGTACTGGTACTGGTCGGGCGCCTGCCTGGTCTAGCTCCGGTTTCTCCTTTGTTCTGTTGTTGTTTATCAGGTGATGATGTTTTTTTTTCCAATCTGTTCTTACAGCATCTCGGCACCATCGGCTACCATCTTTGCGTATCTGGGAGAATTCTTCAAGACGGCGAACCGTACGATGATGATAACATATGCCAGTGTTGCCGTGGGACTGTCAGCCATTTTTACTGCAAGTTAGTTTTAGCTGAATCAGCGTTCTTAGCTGAATCCGTTCTGCTTCTGTGCATGAATATTTTTATTGATGGGCAATTGTTAACACATAGACCGTTTTTGATTAATATTATTTTTACAAAATGAAATCATCTAATTTTTCCCTACAATTTCCTTCGCAGCAACCGGATGGTACGTGCTGTCATTCCATTGGGCGGTGAGTCTTCCCGGAACGGATATCGTGCTGAAACCTTGGCGAATTTTGTTTTTCGTGTACACCCTGCCGACGCTGGTGGGAGCCCTTTGGCTGTTGGTACTTCCCGAGAGTCCGAAGTTTTACCTTTCCCGCGGGCGTGAATCGGAAGCGTATGCCATTCTGCTGCGTTTGTACCTGGAAAATCATCCGAATGCAGTCGCAACCGATTTTGCCGTGAAGCACATAACGCCTGAAGCTGGCCAGAAGGATCGCAGCGCCGGACCGAAGAGTTCCGGAAGCTTATGGCATGTTACTGCCAGCGTTTGGAATCAAACGGTTCCACTGTTCCGGAAGCCAAACGTGATTAATTTCTTCATCTGCTGCGTGGTTCAGTTTGGCTTATTTGTTGTGTAAGGAGAAGCGTATGCGATTTCGTTTTATCCGTTTTATCGAACGGAATTTCACCGAGATCATATCATATTTCACCTTTATTTTTCAGTTCATCCGGAATGGGATTATGGTTTCCAGACATCATCAACCGGCTTACGGCGTCGCAGGTCACAGACACCACCGTGTGTGACGCACTGGACGCTTCTGTTGACCGCAGGAATAGCACACTTGCACTCGAACATGAAATCATAACCGTTGATACAGTGTGCAATGACAATATCAATGAACGTGTCTTCATCTACGGTATCACACTGGGTGCATTGTACACGGTGCTGTACCTTGCCATGTCGATGCTGATGCGAAAACTAGGGCGCAAGAGTTTGGTGGCCTTCAACCTGTTCTTCTCCGGTTTCTCCGGCATTGTGCTGCAGTTCGTAGACAACGCGTACGTTACGATGACACTGTTTTGTTCCTTCCTTGTCTTTGCCGGCACATCGATCTCTGTTCTGAACGGTGCTACCGTTTCCATATTCCCGACCAATGTGCGTGCCATGGCCGTCTGCTTGAGCCTAATGATGGGTCGGTTGGGGAGCGTGTTTGGAAGCAATCTGGTAGGTCTCATCATGGAACAGAACTGCACGCTCACATTCTATTTGTTTGCTAGTAGCTCGATTATCTGCGCGGTTCTTACACTGTTTTTGCCGAGTTAACCAGTGGCAACTGAGAGTTCAAAATAAATATTGCCCCAACTTAATATGCAATTTCGTCTCGTTGATTATACACAACATATATCATTTCTTAAATTCAAAAGAATAAAAAAAAAACCATTGTCACTCATAAGTATTGGAACTGATTTAATTCCATTATCGATTCGATTAGATAAGTAAAAGGATCTAATTCGATCAGCGCGAATGGCAGCATCGCCCGAGCAGTAGAGCTCAGCATAGCTTTCATGATAAATTCAGTCAATTTCGAAGGGAAAAATCGCCGAATCACACATGTTTTCGTTGACATTGTGCGCTGCTCAAGTGGCGTTCCATTGGCTTCATAAAGTTTGGAGTTGGCACAGATCAAACGGCTTGCTCGTGGGACGGAATTGTTTTTGTTCTCTTTCTTTCGCTCGCTATCGTACTTGGTCGTGAATCGCACACAGTGCCATCCCTTGTTCTTACGCCCAATGTCTCGCGTATCGTATGACGCTCGCTGTAGGACGACACACAACACCACACAGTTTCTCGTATTTGAAGGATTCAAAAGACAGCGTTTTTTTTAGTTTGTACTTGTTTTCGAGATTGCCAGAGATTTTGTTCATCTTCTGTGGAATGCTGCTTCAGTCACACGGCAATAAAGTACACGCAAAAGTTGTGGGAAAAATGTGCTATATTGCATAAGGTAACACTCGGAAAATCAGGATGTGACACAGCAAATATGAGCGAGACAGAAAGCAAACTCGTCAGCTCCTTTAAATGCTGCGTTTAGAACCGAACGTTGGTGTTGCTGTTTGTCCAGATCGAGTCGAACCAATTAAGTAAACGAAAGAGGCAGTGCATTGATTACCAGCAAACGTGCAACAATATCGCCTGAATGTGCTTGTGGAAGTACATGCCATTCGTATGAGAAGAATGAAATGAAAATAAAATAAAAGCAATAAATGCACACTTGATCGACATATCATCCGTGGTGGTTCAATCGCAATTCTGCGCTTCCAAGACTGGGTCAGTCATTACTATCATATCGCCGATACGTCGTGGAAGCGAACGGCGTTGTGGTAGATAATAGTTACTTGGCCGATGACCGGTTTGTGGGTTATTTTAACAATCCGTAATCTGTTCCACCCGAATAGGAGGGATACGTAATGTGGGGGGCAATAATTGTAGAGTCACTGTTTTTCGGACCTTTCGCTAGATACGATCATGCCGACCTGTAATGCGGCATGGAAATGGACGATCATATATGGAAATGAGATGTGCAGGAACATAAACATGCACGCTGCGCCATTACCGAGCAGCTGGAGAAAAGGTCAACGAAATGGAAGGAATTTAATGCAGAACCTGTAAAACTAGTACTCGAATGCTAGAGCGGGTTTAACCCGCGAAGCTAGTACACTAGTGCACGGATGGGTGTACAATCGCACAATGCCCGAGAGGAGAAGGCTAGCAGGCGGCTTGTTGGAATTCTGACCTCCGAAAGCATCACAGAAGTTGCTTCGACTCTTCTGTCGAACGACCGTGTGAATGTTGGTGGGTAAGTAGCTTGCAGTAAATGCAATTTTCTTTACCATAGGCATGGGGAATACCCGCGAAGCACGCGCACCCTGACCTGTCATCGTTATTAATGTGTGCACGTTTATTTACGGCTTGACAGCCTTGACCGTCCACAAGGACAATTCGACACGATCGCAGGCTACGAGCCAACGCCCTACGAACAACTGACCACACGGTGCTGGCGGTGGTGGTGGTGGTGGTGGTGGTGGCAGTGATTATAAAGCGACGTAATATTCTATAAAGAAAGCAGTAGGTGGCGCGCAGCTTCTTTCATGAAGCATCTTTCTCATGCACTTACCTCGGTCTGGCGTGCTGGGCGTGCTTAGTCTCTAGCTCCTGCAGGTATCGAATGGCGGCCGCCACCGATGCAGCGTCACTATCCTGTGGGCGTGCTGCAGCTAGTGTGCTAAGATCGACGATCAGGGTGCAGATCATGAGGGCCACAAGGAGGCGCTGAGTAAAAGTGCTGGATGCCATCTCGTGCTGACCGGGTGGTTGAGGATTGCACTGGAGTCTAGCATTTGTGTTAAAGCAAAAAATACAAATTAGTTCTATTTGCTTGCACCGTGTCCGCCGGGTAAAACAAATCCCACCGGGAAAAACCAGGCAAATGTAGGAAGGTAACACTTGTCTGGAAGGGAGCAAATAGGAAAGCGGTTTTCATCAGCGCAATTTATGGTAATGCCTTCATAACTCATCCCCGCGTTCGAAGTTGTGGTGGAAAAAGTGAGCAAGCGAAATTCTCGCTGGTGAACACACCGCTTAACCACCGCTGGAACTGTTTGTAAGTCCACACAATCCTCTTTCGAACGATAAAATGCGGTGATGATTGGAAATACTTCAAGATTGCTATATGCTGATGATAAAGATTGTGAAGCAAAGCAGGAACACAGAATTTATCCTATTGCTTTACTAGACGTGTTTAACATGTACTAGATTAATTAACTAGCTACTTTTACACAGACTTTTACTATTCAGATGGTTTCTTCCTCGAACAACAAGCAGCGCTAGTCTTCGGTTAGCAGCTTGGGTTTAATGTTTGGTGCGCTAAAAACTGAAGAACGTGGCTTATCATAGATTTCCATATTCCTACAAAAAAACTTCACCTCGTTCCCCTTCTAATGATAGAGCAAATTATTGAAGGACTAGGACAACAGGCTATAGCGAAAAAAAATAAATCTGCACGTACCGTACTGAGCGTAACGTTTAATGAATCTGGCGTCTGTGCACATATACCGTCGAGGGCGCATTGTTTGTTCAGGGCAAACTTTATTCTTGCCGGAAATGAGCAGCTAAATAATTTGTAAACTTTGACGAGCAAAAATGTTACCACGCAGGCAGCACTCTTTGAGCTTGAGATGTTTGTAATAAAACTATGGGGAATCTTGAGCATCTTCTTGCATAATATTTATTTAATAACAGACGTAGTAATTTTAAAGCTTGTCCTTTTTACGACTTGCGTTGCGTTTTTGGAAATAAGTGAGACCATTTGTTACAGTTTTCCATGAAGCGAAGCTAATCTTCTACGGTATTTACAACCCTCATCGTATCACAAATTTTAACATGTAATTATTTGTACCACTCAACAAATAGTTGTCGATTTGTGTGTTGGGTGCAGTACTTTGCTTTCATGTCGTTGGGTGGCTTTTGAAAGAATTCGATGGTAAAAAACAGCCACATTTCTTCATATATTAGTCATCATTCTTCATAGCGACCTTCTTCGGCACTCACTAGGACGGCGGGAATTTCTTGGCATATGTTTATCGGGGCCTGGCTGGGCAAGTGTACATAAGTGTACGCTGTTTGTGTGCCGTATTAAATAATCATTAGCACTTCACGATTTGTAAATACATTGGCTTGCCTGCAGTGCGTAAGAAACGATCGCTAACAGACCATTTGGTATTTCTATGTTTATTAAAGATCTCCCGCAGGTGAAACGTAAAAATTGTATTATGGGAATACCCTGCCGATGAACAACGTAATTAACGTCATCGATCGAGTACAAAAAAAAAGTTTCTCCTTCTGCTTCTCCCCATCCGATCGCCGAGACAAGAATATGTTTAGATTGCCAAATGTGCTTGACTGCACATATATGAGGCTTACTCAAAGATACAAAATATTGTTGTTCGGGTGGTGTTTGACTATTGAGAAGTTTATCTTGACACAGCAATCGATGATATTGTTTATCAATATTTGTGCAATATCGTAATTAGCAGGCTAGGGACACATGTACTTTAGCTGGAGCAGATGGCTGAAGTCGGGTACAATTATTCGAAACATGCTTAGGAGCGTTAATAGGAAGAAATTAAACAAATATAACGTATGTGATTGGTGCACAATTAAAATATGTGTTGATGAAAACATTGATATTATGTTATATACAATTTCAAATAAATTGCACAATACTTCGAAATGTTTGGACTTCAAATAA
>JXXA01003608.1:0-11192 GCA_000956255.1 Anopheles punctulatus | reverse complement strand
TGCACGATGCCATTGATCAGGTGGATGTTGATGCCGGTAACTTGCGAAAAGGCTAACGCCGGTATGAAGATGAAGATCGGCAGTATCAGGTAAATGTTCAGTACGTATGTGAACGTGACGAACTTCTTCACCGCCGGACTGAACCGATCTTCGAGATACTGGTAACAGTTCGTAATGTGATTGTTGTAGAACACCGGCACAAAGATGTAGTTGATGATCATTGTGATGAGGATCATCGTCGGAGCAATGATCCAGTATTGTGCGCCGTACGAGTACATTTCAGCCGGTACCGACATGATAGAAACACCGGAGAGTTGACTAAAAAAGATGGAAAGCAATTTGATCGATAAGAATTTTTTTGTATTTATTTATTTTTTAAATAAAGATTGGTTTGAATGGATGCATGTTCGAACTGGAACAGGAAATGACAAACGGTGACGAGTCGTTAAATGTGTCTTCATTTTAACAACCCATCACGCGACAGCTTCCGAAAACCTACCGCATTCATATCGTCATCAGATGCAGGAAACAACAATAAAAAAATTCTACTAATTTTAATCAGAATCTGTCCAGCAACCGAAACGATGAAAGTGCACAAAATGAGCCGACCACAAAAACAAACGTATTGAGCGGGTCGATTGAAATGCTAGCACAGGGTAGACAACATGTATCCATAAAAAATCTCTCTATTTCAACCAGAGGCTTATCAGGTTTTTTTTTCTCAGAGCGGTAGAATAGTTATTGAAAAAATTAAATAGAGGCGCGTGGCACGTCCGATGTCGGTAATTTTTTGCTGCCATTTACTAGCTACAAAAAAGATCCGATCAGCAAGGTCGCAACCGCGATGGAATTGAAACGGAAACGTTATTATTGTTGGCATTATTTTGGGTGCAAAAAAAAATGTTTGGTCCATTTTATTACCAACTAATCGAAAATGATCCCTTTTTAACCGTTCGAACGATACGTTTTACTTTACACATGGATTAAGAAAGAAAAATATTACTCAACACAAACAAGACGCTCTTAAAGTAATACAATGTAAGCTCAATACTAAAACCTCATCCTTATGTCCCCGCACTGCACTATTTATCTCAATCAGGTTCTACTATTATCACCGCCACCATAACCTACCTTGCTATCAGTGATATCGCAATCGGGAACGTTTTCATCTTCCTTCCGCCGAGCAGATACTCTTCCGTGGTTTGGTTTTTCTTCTTCTGGAAAAAGCCAAAGTACACTCCGATCGCGGTCGAGATGCCGAGCATGATCGTAAACACCGTGTAGTCCTCCACCGAGAACTGTCCCTGTGGGTTTTCCGTGATTGATTTCACCATCGTTGCGGTGCGTGTCGCAGCGCTAGCTGCGTGTCGTCCTGTGTACTCGTCGACCGGATGGTTTCACTTCGACTGACTGGTTCGTCGTTCGGGACACTCAAGACTGATCTGGCACTGGCGATAGAACGAACGGTGGAACGGAGGCGTCCGCTCCAACGATACAGTGGCCGGCCGCGTTGAATCTCCGATAAGAATTGATTTGTAGCACACGTTTTGGATGGTACTGCTTAGTCTTGGGTGGCGGGACTCTAGTTATTTGTCATTCTCACTTGTGCTGGGCATGCTCTCCGGTGCTCGGGTGCGGGTACAAATTTTACCGCCTAATAAACAATCGTCATCGATTGTTGATGCGATCGTAATAAAAGTTCGGGTCTCAGCTATGGCTGATAGTGAGAGCCTACTGTTTTTTTCCTCTTTCTAGTGGGCTTGTGTCATTTACGATCTTACCACGGCTAATCCCGAGTAATCCGCTCAATGGATGCTTCTTCAAGGGTTCGTCGATGGAATTTCCCGTGTCCTTTGTGCACCTCTTTTACAACTGAACACAAGACACGTGAAGAACGGAATGAACGTGTCTTGCCTGCTCGGGGCTGATAGGGGCCTGTTGTATGAGTCAGTGTTTGTCTGAGGCCGGTCTGAAAGAGCGTTGCTCGATCTGCTTCACGTATCCGTACGTTTGCCGATAACGGGCGAATTTATCTGCGAGATTTTAATCTTACAAAACAATCGATCACGAGCCCATCACAAAATTGACTTACTAGTTGGCTATTGAAGCTGGAACTGCAACGGTGGCCGACAATTGAACCCAATTAAATTGCAATGTCGCACGGCGCCATCCGATTCGAGTGAGTCTTACGCTCAATTACAACCGTACCAGACCGATCCGATGCAATCTAACCGATCCTTTGCGGTTAAGCTGACATGCGGGGATTGAACCTACGATACAACTAATCAAATGTGTGCGTGCGTGCGAACTAGTTGCACTTATCGCTAGCGCCACGTGGATAATCGTGACGAGACTGCGGTTTGCAACGACTACTGAATTTGATCGGCCGCAGAAGTTTTACTGACACTCTCACAGATCGAGCCCCGTATGGCACAGGTGTAGGAACTACCGAGCAGCACACCGCATGCCTGACAAGGGACAAACATGCACTGACTGGATGCTTATGTCGGCGTTTGCTCTATTTGCTATTGTACACACGCTCCCTCACACCTGGATGAGAGGATAATTTAGTGTAAATGGTTCCCTATGGGGATTGTGCGTTCTGACAAACACCAAAGGGTATCCCGGGTTTCTGGTGAAAATAATTAATGTAAAGTATTGCTTTGTTTACGTCATTCGGTCGAGAATCGCGAATTACGCTTCGGGTAAGTAGTTATTCATAAACATGAAAAATGGAACATATTTTTGCCTACAATTATTCGCCCAACTGTTTGTATTTATTTCAAATTATAAAATGCTAGAATACTCCCTTTTTACGAATAGGCTAAGCATCTGCTCGTGTTCCTGTGCCGTGTAATGGATATCAGTCAAACGGTCAATAACCCGTCACTACACTCAGGCAGCCACCATAGCAACCTCAAATGGTCTCGCCTGCTACTATGGCTTCTGGTATCGTTCACTGCGGCAACGGCGTCGTTGACGTTTACCTAACGTCGATTCGATACAATCCGTAGGTTTTCCTTCATTTGATCGTCAAACTTTCTTCTGTTAGCTAGTTGTTTGGTACTATTAACCGATGTACATTACATTAATTTGAGATTGTACCCGGAACATCTGGTATGTCATCTACAACGCAGTGAAACATATGTGATAAGAGCCTAGCTACCATTTCGTTTGTTCGGTAGCTGCATTGTTTTTCGTGCTCTTCGCGTGAATTGTGTATGCGAATCTCAAGAAGACAATCATGCGAACCGATGAATCTTCCCGAAACATCAATCAAACGTCCAACAAACTGCTGCGCGTGTACATTTCTGGGAGAACCAACACATTATCTAGACCTCAAGGGGTGTGTAAAAGGATCCGTTCAGTTTCGGCTACCGGGTGTCAATCTAGTTCTGCAGTGCCTTCGGGGAGTAAACAAAGGCTTCAGTAGCTCATCTGATACGATAGGAAGTGCCGTGAAGAGCCAAAATCTCACGCCAAAATTGATAAGAATGCATTGTTGCACTTGTTGCCAGTGATGCGAATTATTGTTCGTGCTTCCGTGGATTCAGTGTTAGCGTAAAGTGCACATCTCGTCACGGAATGATCATTGATGTGCAACTGAATTGGAACGAAACATCTTCAACACCGTGCAGTGTATCACGTACGAATGATTAACGTTATCAGCTAGCGCATACGGACTTTATTTACATTTATTAGCAATGATCGCACGCAAAACTTCATAATCATCTTGCTCATTAAAAATGGTCCGAAGCTTCCCTAATGTAAACTTTTTTGACATAGGTCGTCGAGAATCACTCCACGCATGGCCAAATTCCAACTGGACGCGGCGTTGAATTCGGCGTAAAATTGAATTCCTTTCTTGCGTTAACCTTGGCGCTGATTTAGTCTGTTTTAGAATGAATAAATTAAGGGTCTCATAAATGCCGATGTTCGTTTTGTACTCGCAAAGATGTCGCTGTTTGAAGCTAGTAAAACCACCCTAATTGCAAGATTACCGGCACTCCACGTCGATTACCTCACCGTATGACCGTCGAGATATTTCCGACACAGCTCGAACCGCGCCAAGTCGGCACATCGTAGCATCTGAAGCGGTCTTATCAAAAGGGGTTTTCACCGGACGTCCGGAAGGCAGATTACAGCGTTTCTTTTTTTTCTCAGCCGCCGTAAGCTAATGAATCGAATGTCGCTGCCAATTAATGTGATTTCTTAAAATCAGCTTTTCGATGCACAATACTACGATTGTGTCGACTAATGAAGACAGTCAAATAAAGCGTTCGCGGAACCAGTGAGTAAGTTGGTTTTGTTTGATTTTTTACGTCATTTCTCAAGCTCACAACATCGGCCTAAACCACTTGTGGAATCGAATTGGAATGTCGATACGAAACTCCATGGTCTTCCATCCGCTCGTAACAGTCCTACTCTAATCTAAAAAAAAAACCTACGTCGAGCAGTGGAACATTAAATATAGGCGCCTCGGTAGCCGTTTTCTGTGAGAGATGGGATTCCGATCGACACTAGACAGACTGTCGGGTGGCCGAAAGGTGATGATTTTTTGGAGACACAAATTTGAGCTCATTTGCATACGTCTGGCTACTCAGTGTGCACCGAATGCCACACGGCACGCGAGTGGCAGCGATTGAGACGCTAGGAGAAAGTGTGTTGTTATGCGCGATGATTTTGAGCAACCATTTACACACGCCAGTGGCACCTAATCAAACGCCAACGTTTAGAGCTCCATAAATTAGCCATCGCTTCCATTTGTACAGCTTACTATTATTGACCCTGCGGCATTCGTCTGGAGCTCGCATGACGCTGTTTGTGGTTGTGGTTTGTGGATCAAAACCAAATTTGATTTGACTCTCATATGATCTTAATTAATCCATTAAATGCGAATGATACTTTTTTTATATTTGCTCTAACATATTCCCAATAATGAAAATCTTCTTTGATCCTTGATACCGGAAATAGCAAAACAAGAAAGCCTGCTCGGTTAGTAAACAACAAATGGCATTTTAACCATTTGTGCATTCGCCTGTGCCGTTTTGTTTCACCGGATCGTCTCGTAAAAATGCAAATGAATCGCACAAATTCAAACTGAACGAGAAGAGTAAAGCATTAGCACTGCATGCGAATCGTAAATGAAAGGTGAGTGAACTTCACAAAAAAAGGTTGAAAAGAAATCCGCGAAGTCACGACAACCAACCGTTGCATGGCATGCTCTGTCGCTGCAGCAAACGATGAGGAAGCCGCTGAACTTTACTTTCTTCTGTCGACAATCCTAGCGAGTGATGATGAGCGATACGGCCGGAGAAAAGGTTATTCCCACTTTGGAGGAAAGAGTTAAATAATTAATTCTATTATAATAAATATATTGCTTTGATAATGATAAGTTTTTCTTACAAGTAAAAGTGTTTCATTGCGTTTCTCAGGCCTGTTTATTTACTTCAAACTGATGTGCTAATGATCATCAATTAATTAAATTTATTGCATTCATTCTTCACCTATACAGCTGGTGAGTCACTGGGTTGAAATTCAGTTTAAAATTGTATGTTTAACATTGGGATCTCCAGAAAACAATAAAGAGCATTTATGAATTCAAATAAAAATATAGTAAAATAAAATAAAAAATTTCATAGAATAAAACAAAAACGAGTAAATTTGTAGCTCAAAGAGATTATAAAAAAAAATTATCAAATTATACTAGACACCATATCGAGCTATTATGAAACATTGTAACTCAGTTCAATGATTGCAGGTGCTCTTTAATTATCTTTTCTCGCAGTCCCCATCCATCCAAGTAGCCCTTCTAAAAAAAAAAACACGCCATGAAGAAGCACCTAACGCACGGACCGTTGGGTAAGAAGCTACCCTTTTTCCTACCTTTGGCCGCCCTACCGTGTCAAATTTGAACTATTTTCAGGGCAAAACGGTGGGCCTGAAATCAACCGAGTTTATTCAAAGCGGAGACGATCCACTACGACGGACAGCTACACGATCGCACTAGATTGGGTCAAAACTATTGCGCAAGCTCATCATCTTGAATAATCGTTGTCAATTAATCAATTCCCTCCCAGTAACTCCTTTCGCAACGCACCGACGTTTGTATTGTTGAGTGGCTTGCTGTTTGTGAATGATTTTTTTACCAAATTTCATGATGAGCGTCATGAGACATGCTTAAGAGGAAAGCAAAATCGGACACCATTGGAATCACGATCGTACTTGATCTTATTGAAAGCCGTGGTAGATATGATATTCACCGTGTTGTTGTTGGGAGAGCCGAGTCGAGGGCTTATTTAACATTTACGACCATCCATCCACCAACGTTCTTATCAAGCGTCATCAGCCGATTCCACTTCAAACGAAATCTTGAACTGTGAATTTACTCGAGCTTAACGAGCACCCAACATTTGCCAAGTGTGATTCATAAAAAGCGCAATAAATACTACACAAACTGCGCCACAATTAGCTGAATAATTGGAAAATGTAAATCCCTCGCTGAAAAGTGGAAAGTGAAGAATAAAATAAAGGAGACAGAAACGTTTTTTTAACGGTGACAAATTTTTCGATTTTTTTATTTTTTTATAATTTTTTCCTCGGTTACGGTTTTTGCTTGAGTTACAAAAACTTGGTACTACTGGGTAGGGTGGAAGAGAAAGAGAGAGATAAAGAGAGATATTTACATGGAAAAAGAGTTACATTCTCGGTACACATAAACGGTCCGTGCTGATCGTGCTGCTGTTGGTTTGAAGGGTAGCAGAGCGTTCGAAGAAAAGTCGAACCGATGCAACGAACGTTCTGCTAGTCAGCTACGGACCATCGCCTCCTGTCCCGATCCGTGGAAGCAAGATGAAGTACATCTCGGTAGCGTTCCACAGATTCCGCTGCAGTCTTGTCCCTTACGCCTTGTGTCCTGCGGGACAGGTGATGTTCCTCGCTCAGATGGTGATGGCGTGGAAATTCGTGTGTATGTGTTTTGCGTGTTTTTTTTTTCCCATGTGTGTTTTACGTGCATTTGCGTGCTTTTGCGTCCAGTGTCCAGTTTGTCCAGCGTGCGGCTCCCGGATTTCCCACGAAGAATGGGATCCTTTTTTGTCGATGATGATCCAACATCCGGCGAGAGAGGGGAGAGAAGTGGTGCCGGTTGTTGGACCATTGTTGGTGACGATGGTGGTACACGGTGGCCGTGTTTCCACGAGCTCGCTTAGAAAGGAGCGCCGTAGGTGCTCGATGGACGAGACGGAGCGCCGTACGAGCCGGACGGAGCGGACGGAGCGCCGTACGAGCCGGACGGGACGGACGGAGCGCCGTACGAGCCGGACGGAACCGATGCGGACGACGTCTGGAGGAACTGGGCGACCTGGATGGCTTGCTTCACACCCTCGAGATCGATGCCGACGACACGGCTGCTGTGGCCACCGGACGGGACACCGTAGGTGGACGACGGAGGTCCGTACGAGCCCGACGGTGCACCGTAGCTGCCGGATGGAGCCGACGGGTAGCCTCCGAAGCCACCGGACGATGACGACGACGAGGACGATTGGCTCTCCTCACGCAGCAGAATCTGGCGGATTTCGTTCAACAGCTGGGGGTCCACGTTCAAGCCCTCGGAAGTCTGAACGCCAGCCGGGACGGCCTGATATCCACCGCCGCTCGAGAACGACGACGCGCCGGAGAAGCTACCGACGCTGGCAGCGTAACCGCCACCGCCTCCGCTCGAGTATCCACCGCCGCTGGAGTAACCGCCACCGCCTCCGTGGCTGTAGCCACCGCCGCTGCTTCCTCCATGCCCACCGGACGGACGGTTGTAGCTGTACGGGGACGGTGGCTCCGCGACGGCAACGGCGGCCAGCGAGGCAAACGCCAAAAACTGCAAACAAACGCAAGAATACGTTAGAACCACTTGAACCGGCCGGTCTGTTTCCGGTGTGGCGCTCGGCGTGTGGGTGCTTGATACGGCAAATATCTTGAGTGGATCCCCGACTTGCTTCCTCGCATTGCAGTTTATCTTCAGCCAAGAATTCAACAGGATCCAAGAACTTCAAATAGCCCACAAGTAACCTGGTTACGTTACCATGGCAATGCAAAGAGGCTTGACCGCGAGCAAATCATGAGCAAGTACTCGAAATATTCAAGAGCACCCGTTATCAGCTTCCAACGATAGAATGCTGCCACTGTTCACAAGATCTGCACTTTAACACACACACCCACACACCCCACACCCTGTTGCGCACAGCCAGGATAAAAGCACCCCCGAACCGCCAACGCCAGATGGCGCTACTTACCACGGCAAAGCTGTTCATTTCACTTAAGATAGGAAAAAGAAAACAAAACACGGGGACTAAAATTTAGATGTTTACTGAGGCGAGTGTTGTGACCGAGTGTGCCTTCTGCCGGGCCAAATTGCAGTCTTTATACCCAACATCGCGTCCCGGGTCCAACGTTCCCTCCCCTCCCCCCTTCTCGTGCGCGGGTTGGGCTTTGCTCTCCCGAAAACGGGCAACAACAAAAAAAAAAACACCCCGGCCCGGTCTGGTGAAGAGCATGGGAGTAGTGTAAATCTCGTTATGTGCGGGGTGAGTGTTGTGCTGTTTTGTTTTTCTTTTCTTTTTTTTTGTAGTGCTTGCTACTCACTATTTTTATTATTTTCTACCCCATTCGCGCGCACGCAGTTCACTTTCATCGTTCGTTCCCACTTTTGGTGCGACCGTTCCCCCCCGGTCATCCCCGCCCATGCGTTTTCCAAGCGTCCGCTTCATCCTTTCCCTTTCCAACCGTTGGCCGCCGTTGCCATATCAACCAAGCAGTACCTATTGCCGAATACTGCGCCCTGCCATCTCGCCGTACCGTGGGGGGACTGGTCGTTTTTTTTTTTTTGCTCACTACCAGGCTACCGTTGTTGTTGGTGCAGTTGTTGCGCTGCCGGCGCACGATAAACTCATCCACGGCCCATCCAAGCCGGGGGGCGAGGAGGCCGTCTCCGCGCGCCTTTCTCGCCGCTGGTTTTGCTAACTCTCATCTCAAGAGTGAGCTTCGGCGTTGCGATTCTGTTTATTTGCTTTCTCTCTCTCCCTCTGTCTCTCTCTCTTGCTCCTTCTCTTCCCGATGGCATCGCAAGCATGTACCATTTAGCAGGGCATGCAGTTCCCAGGCGAAGCACGGCACGCTCTAGGTGTTCTTCGCCGTTTCTTCGCCGTTTGCGCCCTACACCGAGCTGCATCATCTCCACCATTAAGCTGAACGCAAAGTTTGATAGTTTATCTTGCACTATTCTTCTTTCACTTTCCACTAGCTTTCCATTTCGCTACTCCTTGCTTTCTTTCTCCCTCTCCCTTGCCATCCGAAAATTTGCCCATCTCAAGAGCGGCATTCCGAGGTATCACTTTTTTCGTTGTTTTTTTTCCCCCCGAACTGGTAGCTGCTTTTTTGCCGCTCACGCCGCTTCGCCAAAACCATCCGCGGGGATCTTACGATTGTTTCATGGTTTTGTTGTTTTTTTTTCTTTATTTGCCTCCATATCAGGCTCCCATCCCGTGCGACGGATCACTTTCCGAATTTATTGCCTATCGTGAAGTGGAACGCTGCGATGCCCACGGGAGGAAGATGAGCCAAGGGGGTGAAAACGCAGAATAGGCTATCATTACCTCCTCCAGCGAAACAAATCTCCCTGCCAGAAGTGGACCCTACAGGAGTGACTGTAGGTTCTGGGAGACCGTGCACCGTGGATCACCGTGAACATCGTCTTCCCAAAGCCAAATAAAACGGGTTTACACTCCGGTGCGTGGATTTCCGCCGTACCGGAGCGAAGTTCGTTACGAAAATCTCGTTGCACAAACGTAACAGCCGGATGAAGATGCTGATGTCAGCAAACCACTCATCCACTTCGGCGAACACGCTCACGCTCCGGCTGGCTGCGAGCCATCAAAGTAGGCGCGAGACGACATTTTAACGGTGACAAATTTTCTATTTATTTTTCAATTTTTTTTTTTTTGAATGCATTTTTCTAGTTTAGTAGGGCTGTTCCGGTGGTCAGTATCACAGCGCGTTCGCGTTTACTGTGGCGCTCCGTACGAGCCGCTCGGTGGTCCGTAGGAGTTGCTGGGCGGCTGCTGATCACCCTGCCAGTATTCCGCCAGCTGGATGCTCTGGACGGGCTGCTCCAGCATAAGGCCCACGATGCGGTCCGTGTTGCGCGGCGGTCCGTACGAGCTGCTCGGCCCATTCGAGCCACCGTTGGCCGAAGCGGATTCACTTTCGTGCTGCAGCAGCACCATCTTGACCTGCTCCAGCAGCTGCGGATCGATCATCAGACCCTCCATCGTCTGCGGGCCGGTAGGTTTCTGGAGCAGCGGACCGGATCCACCGCCATTGCCAGCGCCGCCTCCATTGCCACCGTATCCACCACCGTTACCACCGTTACCACCGTTGCCATTGGTGTTCCAGCCACCGTTGCCACCGGGGAAACCACCGGGCAGGGGAGCTTCGGCCAGCACCACCGCCACAAGGGCCGCACACTGGGAAGAAGCAGAAAGGGAACACGTTAGCGCACGGGCACACTCGCGCAGCGTACTTCACGTACTTCACACTGTTCTTCTCATTAGCATTGAGCACTCGAGGGGGAAAACGTGACACCATCTCATACACTACCCCCACCTCCCCCCTTGCACATGCACATGCAGACACGCACGGAACTTACCGCAAAGGCACCGACGAACACGCGCATCTTGCTGCTGCTGCTACTACTACGACGCTTAGGAAGTTCTACCTCACAATCGAACGGCGCTCGAGAGAATGTGCTGACCGGACGATTGTTCCTACCGATTTATACCATCAAATCGCGCTGTTCGGATGTATCCTTGAGCCGGCCCCCCATTGCATCCGTGCTCATCCGATCCGGCCGGCCAGATATGGCCGACCAACGCCGTCCGACGGTTTCGTAGGCACGTAACGCTACTTAGCCCATCGCAACGTGCTGGCGCGCAGGCAGCTAATTGTCCTAGCGAGAACGGGCCACGAATTTCGCAGCGCGCGGACGGAAGATGCGCGAACCGAAGCGGACGTTACCGTTTCCATACATGGCACCAGTCATCGTCGTCGTCGACGGCCGGCTGGCCATCGCCACAGCGCACACGAATTAATTTCAGCGCAGATTTGTGATTGTTTTTCCATGTTACCGCTCGTTTCCCCCC
>JXXA01003604.1:0-37128 GCA_000956255.1 Anopheles punctulatus | reverse complement strand
CCTCTGACAGCTGGTCACCTCGGTATTCGCGAACGCGTCACCCGTGTATTTGTTTAATGCTAAACGTATCCTCTTCAGCCGCAGGCAGCGCGGTGTAATGTGTGCAACGAGAAAAACAAAGAATTCATTTATTACCCATTAGTTACAATTCAGTTGCGTTTCAAACCGCGTGTCATATGTTGTCACGACTGTAGGATGATCAAAAGGCGTGCGGGTGTGTTATTTGAGGATACAAGTAGCGATCATTTGAACGCGCACTAACGCGCGTGATCTCAAATCGCGTTTTTCTGTGCGTCCGCGTATTCATTACCCTGTTCTCTGACGACAATGCTCGGCAGGGGTGGAAAAAAAAGTGTTCAAATGAAAATGCAGCGACCGAGAAAAGGGAACGAACCATCGTTTCATTAATGCATCGAATTTTTCAAGGCTCACTTTCCCCATTGTTGCAACGATGATGTCCTGTGGATCGGCGACATGGTCAGTATCGGATATGCAACGAGTAAAAGAACAAAAAGCAACACGACAACAACACTTTGTCCGTACTACCTCACTAGAACGCAGACAACATCGGTGTGTAGCAATAATTGCATAGCACGTGCCCCATAATGTACCCCTTTTTGGGCCGGCAGCGATATCGAGCAGTATTGGCTACAATTAATTTAACGACAGCAGCAACACCCGCTGACTTCGGCTGGAACAAACGACGGCCACGGGGAGGTAAAGCGCGAACACAACTCCAAGGGTACGATGTGCTTGGGAAGGGAAGGGGTACCGGTTGGCTTGTACGGAAGAGACATATGCTGTGGACAAGGACACTGCCGTATTTAACCCATGATAGATAGTATGTAAAAATGGTTAAAATGCATATTGTGGTGAATTATTTATGAACACGCAGGACATGCTTTGAGTCGCGGAGGCTCATCTGTAAGATGTTTTTAATGATGTTTTTTTTGCATTAACCATTGCCGTAGAGACTCATCTACAAGCAAATTCCTTTCTTGGAAGCACGTCTGATGAGGTAAGGCGCTGCTTAAACGGTTTTCATGGCATGCTTGACCGAATAAACTGTCGTTGTGTAACGACGCAGTGTACGACATTCTTCATTTATTGTATTAATAGAAAATTAAATACTAAAATTAACTATTCTATTACACATTTTAATTTCACCATCATAAATAGGATATCTATTTTTACGTGGGAAATCGTTTTTGGCAGTGTGGTTTTTACCGTTTTATCAAACACGGTAAAACTACGATGCCGACATGCCTTATCATTTGACAACAAATGAAAACATAACTCACGACAGAGGCAAAACAGTGTTTCCGAATGTTTGCAGCGAAGTAGCTAGTTCGGTCGAATTAGAAGCATTTGATAGTTAAAAATTTGTCCGATACGCTTTAATTAATCCTTTTAATGTCATAAATATGTACTGCATGGTCCCCTGCAACTCTGTTAAACTCTGTTCAACAACATCTGATGTCGGTTGCTAGTAACTCCAGGTTGATTTGTCATTATAGAAGGGACAGTTTTGGACAGTGGTCAGGTCGTTTTGCTTCGATTGAAATAATTCATAGCTTAAACAAATAATAACGGATGGAATCCTGAAATAGCAAGTTAGGTTAATTTACTCCCTGAAATCGTTTTGAAAGTGCAGTCTGGCGCATTCGCTTTGTCCATTATTCTTCGTCCTGTTTGGCCGATTCAAGCATTGTTATTACCCACGTGCACGGTATACCAAACTATGTTGCGCGGTGCTGGTGCAGAAGCTGCTAAATGCATTTCATTTTGACTGAGTCATACCTGACAGTGACACCCTTGCTCGATGAATCGAAACAGTACAAACATTGACCAGTAACGGTGCCAGATTCCCGGAGGGTGATAATGTATAAAGTGTTACGCTGCAACCGAAGACAATGACGAAAGGATTAGCTATTCATCTATCTATGCCGTTAGACATTTTACGCTACGGTTAGCCTGGATGGGTTCGAAGCCAAATGAGAAATGCTTGAATTGAAGATTTACGAAATCCTTGCATGTTTAACCAAAATATTGACGGTCTTTTTTTGTCCGCAGCGGTCGTCAGTCAGCCGGCATGACTTTCAATTTCCTAACAGGGTATCTTTTTTCTTTGTGGAAATTACATACACTTTCTATTAAAACCTTGCCACTCCGTATTTTGATATTATGTGCGTTCGCTTACTTATTTTATAATTTTGCTATGTAGTTCTCAGAAGATGATCCGCTGATAAACTATGAAATGGAGTGTTATGTTCACTAGAATCACTCTAGAATTCTATAAAAATCAAGTTACTTTCTATTTTTCTCTCTCTCTATAGAGCTTTATACCTATCTATATAGGCCAATGCCATTGTATCATATGTCTCTTAGGCCAAGCTCCAGATCCCAGCTTCCAGATGAGACAAGAGTTTGATAGTCAAATAGCATATTTCAGCCGTCGCATCCAGTCGGCTTTTGCCACCGCCAGCACTTTCTGCCTCTTCAGACTATATTGTATTTTCGTTCAATAAATAACTTCACTCTATTTTTTTCGATTATGTCGACTCAACAAAACCCATAGCTATTCACACGAAATAACATTTTTTGATAGACTAGCGCTCTAAAGTATGCGGAGCAAAAACTTTTTGTTTGTTAGCGAGGAAAAGCGGGTGCGAAATATTTCAAGAAAACCTAGATTAATTGTGCCTCAAATAGGAACTTTAAATATGCCATTTTGACAACGCATCCGATTGCAAATCACAAAGGTGTAAGTTCTTCTCTTAAACAAGCGAAAGAACGAATTACGAACATAAAATTTGTACATCAAATTGCGGTGCAAATTTGCATAAAAATACATGCACCAAACTCGCGTATTACTCGCATTCATATTAAACGACTGATAATGCTTGCGTACGAAACTATCACAGCGAACTGTAGCTAATTTTTATTTGCTTTGAATAATTGAATGGTACGAATCGATCGAATCGAAGCCAATGCAGAACTGTAATGCTGTAACTGACAACGTTTGACGTACGCTCGGGGGAAATGCAAACGACTGCAACGAGCACACCGTGCCCTTTTATTTGACGAGCAAACCCAATTGGATGGGGCTGTCGTGGATGTGATAAAATAAACCAATTTCACGGTCAGCTCCGAGTGACCGGCCGAGAAACGGATATCCTTTTTGCCAGTCAGATGACATGGAAAGATGTCGGAACGTCCAGGAGATGGCTCTTTGACGATACGGCAGATGTACATAGCCTCAAAGCTTGTTGTTTGAGAACAATAGCGGCCAACTCGAGGACTCGTTATCAAATCAGCTTGGTTTGAGTGTATTTTTGAAACTGTTTTTTTGAAAATTTTTTAAGTTTCCTTCACATGGATCTTTTGGAAAAAGTAACTCGGTGCACCGTCAGAAACGCTAAATGAAATAAGCGATACACATTATGAATAAAGATCATTGAAACGGATAATAATTAGTGTGAGTTTAAATGTTTTAGATTAAAGCCTTTATACAGTAAAGATGGAATAAAATTGAGATAAAATTTAAGTAACAAGCTATGCTTGACTTGAAGAGAACGAACTCTGGATGTGATATTTCAAAGCAATGAAGTGTGATCATTCTTAGGAAAGGTTTTTTTGGTTTTTTCTCGATTTTCAGAAACTAAAACTCACTATCTGTAATGACGGTAATGAATTTGGATTCCTTTTGATGACTGACATTGACATCTAAATCCAAACGATGATAAAGCATCGACCCAGTAGTGGGACACACAGCAAGGCGAGGAAAAAAAAACGAACATTGAGTACATGAAAATGTTCATAAAAGAAATATGAAAATGAATGAAAAAATGCGTAAGTTCGTTTCATTTTTGCGATGGCAGCAAGGGAAGCTTCATGCTTGCGGCAGTTGAGTTTGGCTTACTTTCCTATCCCTAAAGGGATCGCTGCTCATCCCTTGTTTGATTGATCCCTCCCTACATGCACTCTAGCGTCTGTTCATCAATTGTTAATTCAATGACAGCTACACGGTCCGGGACGGTCCATCGGTCTCGAGAGGCTATTACGTTTAGTCAGCTGAAATCTGAATAGAAGCCAACATGCCGAAAGAGTGCAATGTAACAGATAGGAAGGTAAAAGTCACACCATGCGCGAGGCACGCATGGAACATAAAAACCGATTCATTCGAGGGTTTTGTTCCGCGTACCGATTGATGGTCGCTTGTTGCGTTTGTATCAAACAATCAAATGCCAAGCAGTAAGTTGGTGCGGTGAAACAAATCTAACTATTTTCGTAATAAAATTGAATGAGAGAGATTTTGATCATTTTTGCATTTGGTGAAGTGGATGGACAACAAGGTTTGTGGCTTTGGCAACACTTTCCAATTAAACGTCCCTATACTATCGTCCGTCAAGCGTGATTGACGCCTATTTGGTCGCTAAACTTTTGATCGTGCGTTTTCTCTAACAATAAGAAAGCCGCTGGAAAATACAATACTTGAGGGTCAACAGAAAGGTCATGTCGACCCTACAGAATGGGGATGAAACCAATATTTTAAACATTAATCTGAATACAGTGTTGTACGCAAAATGCGAAAAGTTCGATGAATGATGACCATGTCCACGGGAAAGGTGTGCGAAGAAAAAATATCGTTTGATGATTATCTCGTCTCCATTATTGGATCAATTTATGAATAGCATTACCATTCAATGTGCTGGAATGATCATTTTTTCTCATAAGTTATTAGGGTATATTATTGGTATATCACGGTTTCGCTAGCAACCTCGCGTAAGTATTATACTCATGGCCTATCATTAGCGTACGAGGTTCTCATCATATCTAAACGTGCATTTAAACTCAATTTCTGCAAACCATTCCACGCCGAGGTAGCGATTGCGGTGCTGACCAAAACAGATAGACTCCAGGCAGACCAGTTGCATCTCTTGAAAGATGAAGAGCACGACACATGAGAGTTTGAAAAAAGATGTAACCAAAATTGTGCCCTATAAAAGGCACATTCCAGTTCTATGACCAACGTGACACGGAGCGTGTAATGATAATGGCTTATTCCGTCCAATAGCCATGCAAAACCGAACATCTTAAAATCTACGCAGCATGTTCTGATTCGTTCTGAGCCACGAATTTTAAAGGTTTTTACCGTGCCGCATTGGAAAAGATGTCGTAAATTTTACATCTATTGAAATGACCGGATAGAATTCCAGAATTTGTTACGCATCTGGATACACTGTATCGGACAACGTAAGAGCGACGCGAATAGAGGCGGAAATTATTGCTCCAAAAGAGCCACCTACAGGAACTATTACAAACGCTTAAGTTGAAGAAACATGCATTATATTTTCTACAGTTTCCTTTTTATAAAAATATTTCCTATTCTTGGTGTGTAAAATTTTCCTTCTCTTCCTCTCTTACACAAACACACACCTAGCCTGCTGATGACTGATGACAAAGGATGCACAATGGGTCGATCATGTATAAAGTGTCAAAAATGATCTAACGTGTGACTGTGATCAAAGTTATCTAAAACACTTAACTTTGTTTATTTCTGTTCAATTAAATTATGTAATACGACTCAATAATACATTTTCCACACGAATGTAATGCGTCTGATTAATCGACCCGATGTTTAATCTTGAACGCATTTGCCGATTTGGAAAGAAACAAAGCATTCAAACAACAACAGCAGAAAAAAAACATTCGAACAAACGATGTGATGATTTGTTTGCGTTCTAATTGTTGTTTGACTTCGATCGATCGATAAAAAAGGTCAAATTGAATAGAAAACTTAAAAATCGGACTTGGGTAGCACGTGCCGTCCTGATCGAGTGTGCGTGCCGATTGGCTACAGCAGGTACGTGAGGTATAGTGGCTGACTAAGTGCGACTTTTGACCTTTCGTTTTCTTTTTTTTGTTTAGAATCGATTGCTAGCGATCCTTGGATACGGTAAGATTTCAGATTACAGTGCGGAATATTCCGGCCAAAGCGATATAAATTAACGTCACGGAAAGGAAAGTGTGTAAGTGTGAAAAAAGCACATCTTCTGCACATCTTCTAAACTTAGCTAAATACATTGTGCTCTGTGCGGCTATTGTACTACCATCAACTTTCGGTTGCTTTGTGAGAGAAGAATAAAATATGAAAGAAATAGGAATAAAGGAACGGTCTTAACGAAACGAAAAGAAATCCTAAAAAAAATCAAACAAAGGCCGGTTACCTGAAGAGCGTGCGATGGCACGTGGGTGTTGCAGTTTGCAGCTGCCAAGGAGCAGCAGTTATGCAGCGTTTCGATAAACTCAGAAATAGATCGTATCAATCGGATTGATATATTTTAGGTTGATTGAATGTGGACTGGAATGAAAAAAAATGTTCGCTTCATCAGTTTAGCGAAAATTCATTAAGTGTCTTCTGCCGCAAGCAGAAAGATGCTTCAACTGACGTCCTAAAACAAATTTTAAATACACGTCCTTATTGTGTTCTAAAGTTGTAACGATCGATAAAAGTGAGAACAACAGGTATTTTTATTAATAGCATTTAGACATACATTAAAAGTTTTCACATGCGTTGAACAACTTGCTTCACCGTATTTTTTATTTTATCAATTAAAACATTCAAATCAAAGTCTGAAAACTGTTCGTTTATCGATGTGTTCGTTTCATCGATGTGTAATTGCAGTACTAGAATACCTTTAAAAATACGGAGTATGAGTAAAATATTCCAAAAGTTATCGTACTTACACTACTTATCTATTCACTGTCAAAACGAAGGAGCTTGCGGGGGAATTGTGTGCATTAGAAAGCTAATATTTGATAATCCTAACCGTCGTGGATGTGGTTAAACAAATCGGCATCGATAACCCTTCTGCCCTGAGCACATCCGGTAGGTGTAACACAATATGAACGAATGCCAAGTTGTTGTCGCCATCCTATCGTAAAGATGCAGTATCCAGACTTTATTTTCATTCCGCCGGGTGTTTGTATAACACACGGTAGACCAACAACAACAACAACAACAACAAAAAACTATAGCACGTGCGTTCCAATTCCAATTTTCTGGCCATTAACTTTGTTTGTAATTTGTCTCTTTCCATTTCGGTCTACGGCGAGCGATCTCGTTCGTGTTTGTGGAAAGGTAAAGGGAGAAAAGGAAAACACTCCTACCCAACGCGGTGTTTGCTAGATTTCGTTTCTATCGAAGAGCTACTGCAATGCTTCAGCTTTGACAAAAAAATAAAATAAAATAAAAAAATCAACCCGAATTTTCACATTTTTCGTACCGCTTACAACATGACGCATTCATTGTGCGCCGTAACTCTAGTGTACTTTATGTGTTCTTGGAATAGATTTTTTTCCTGCATAATAGCGTTATATCAGAATAGGATAGAACAGCCCGATGACAAAAACGTATCGAGCGTTTCCGTTTCTTGTTTAATTCCTTTAACCAATGCAAGACGTTTAGAAAATTTCAAAAGGTTCATTGTCATTTCATATGCAACCAGATTCTCTATTAGCGATCAATTGTTTTAGATTTTCAACTGTTGCCCGGTGCGTTTGCAATGCTTTAATGTTGTTGTTTTATTTGAAAATTTCATGTTTTTCATGCAGTCATGTCATTCATCTTTACTTTAACTAAATGAAAAATCATATGTTGAGTTGCTATGAGAGCTTTTTGCGTAGTCGCAGTGGACTCGGACAAGAGATTAGTTTATAAAGTTAAATGTAACCTTAAATCCCATGTTGTAAATGCTTAAATATCTGCCAACCCCAATTGGTCCAAAATATAATATCTGCCTCCTGAAAGAGTCAACGTAAGTACTTAAAAAAATAAAAAAACAAGCTCGCAAAATTTACAAACTGCCGATAAACTACACATTTTCTTGCGTGCCCATTTATTTCATGAGCTGTATGAAATGCTACGTTTGACCTGGAACAAATTCTATTACTTTTAAGCGTAATTTGGCGTAATTTGGTAACCTATTCGTTGACGCAATTTGAAAACCTATGTCTCACAAAAGTCAACGTCTAGAGCGTAACTTCGACGTTTATCGTGCGTAGGTGATCGGAATCCCCTCTTGAATTTTCTTGAAGAAAATGAAACCGGTAAGGTAAGATAATACATGCAATATATCAAATGCATCGAGGTAATGTCATGAGGAACAGCTTAATTTATTTAGATAGCATAGCAAATCATACAACACAAAGAACAGTTTTGATTGCACATCTGGCGAATCACCCACTCGAAAACGGACCACCGACATCGTGGGAATGTGGGAATTTAGAATTATCCGGAGGATATTCTCTTCTCTCTTTGGTCATACGAAAGGTCCGCATTGCTCACCTACAACACGCAAGTAACTGATGAAATTAGAGAGGTTTCTTGTTCGTTGTGCGCTTGAATATGTGTGGAATTTTGCGAATTGCGTTAGGAAACTTGTTTTTAATGCATACTAGAACATACAGTATGCATGTTCATTCTTTTTAACGCAAGTTCTTTTTCTTGTGTTAGTAAAATTCAATAAATTCAATTGCATTTAACAGTATTCTTTCGCAATTAAGTTTAGATTAATGTTTCTATCATGGGTTAACGTTTCTAATGCTTCAGCACGAAGGCTAATATTATTTGATCATGTGAGTTACACTCTGCACCGGTAAATAATGATAATGATCATCACAACACTCGTAGCAACATACAGCAATGATTAATTGATAAGAAGTTCATTACACCTCGAGATTGATTAACCGCCTCTTTGACTGTATGCTGTTGGGGAATTCGAGAGTTGAATATAGTTTAGTTGCTTCTTTCGTGAGGAACGTTTCGGTCATATCGTTTAGAAGAAAATAGATTTAATCATGGCAAAAAGTGTTACCCTGTTTGCCTGCGTTATAGTCAGTTTTATTGCGTGCGGATGTGCAGCGGAGCTTCGAAAATCCTTCAACATAAGCCAGATAACTTCTTCGGATCCTACGCGCTACCATGCCCTCCGATTATTTAACAACGATCATCCGAACCGGTTAAGGCCAGCATTAAAGAGTAATTAGAAGAACGTGATGAACACTGTAATCGATGGTTCTACTTTTGTTTTCTTTCCTCCCTACTCTTCCAGAATGTCCTGTGTCGAACATGCTGTTTCCAGTGAGTTTGTGTGATTTTTTAAAAATATGACTGTAGTTTTAAAATGGAGTTCTAATATTGAAAGTCTTGCATTCTTTTGTTTTCTTTTCTGTACAAAATTCGCACACGTCCGCACAGGTGAAAATTTTCTCCACGGAAGAACCTTACTTTTGCCCGGCAGTTTTTATCAGTGCCGACTCGTTATTAGCGCCCGCGCTGTGCCTCAAAATGATGCAACCAGCTGACGATCACCCGTCGAGTCATATGTTTGTGATGGTCGAGGCAGAACACGTCTTCTACTACGAAACCGGTCGTCGTTACATAAACAAAATATTCTACCACCCGAAGCTGGACGATGAACCGGTATACAACAACGTGGCAATTGTGAAACTTCGCAATCCTATGTATGTTACGCGTGCTGATTTCATAAGTGATAAGACAAATCATTAAATAGTTCATTCATTCCTGTAATAGACGCGAAACAATTACGGCAAATGGACAGAGCATTGTCGCTTGCCTTTGGTCGGAAACGAAGCTGCGCAGCGACAAGGTGTATCTTGGCGAATGGTTCAAATATCAACCAGGTTGGGGCAGAAGATCGCGCACATTTTGTAGTACACCTTAATCAGACGCTTTTGGTTGATCTTTGCAGAACAAAATGCTGCTTTCCGGTGGCTAGATCTTCCCGTCCTGTCTAGAAAGGAGTGCCGCGAAGAGTTAACCAAGAGCAAAGCGATCGTACCGGAGTTTGATCGAGGAATTACGGAGTCGCAGCTGTGCGTAAAGGATAACAAAAATCAAACGATGATCGATTTTTGTGAAGTCCGCACATCCGGACCGTTGTTCATGACGCTTGGCAATACGGTTTACGTGGTCGGAATGCCAACGGTCCATATTGATGATTGTAATGTGCAAATCGAAGTGTTTAACCGGATTTCATCATTTTTGGACTGGATAGAGGCAATCGTGTGGCCCCACTTGGAGTTCGCTTGAGTTAATGTTATGGACAAGAATTCGGATGACATGTTTTCAAATATGTTCATGGTATAGTTTAAATTTAAATGGTTTGTCAATTTTATGTGAAATGATTACAATATACAGACAACTGTAAAATGGCGTTTGGAATGAAGAAGAAGAATAAAATTATCAGACGTTATGGAGATCAATTTAAAATAATTTGAAAATCTCTTAGAAATTTTTGTTTATCTACTGACGTATCTCTAATAGGCATAAATTATCGTCCCAAACATTCTTGGGTTCCTAACTAGCTTGAGTGATATTCTTTGAGCGAATATTGGAAAAACAAAAAAATAAAACAAGCCTAAAATTGTAAAATCTGGCATTTAGCAATCTTTTCGTTAAAATCGCAGTGTAAAGTCAAGCTTTAGACGAGTACGTAGATTATTTTTAAATGCAGCACATTTTCCATTTTTGTACATGAAATTAATACTTGATCTCACGTTCTAGAAACATCTGTTATTACTATTTTAACATCCAATCTCACCATAACATATCCGAACGTATCAAACGTAGAATTCCAGCTGTACTGGAAGCAAAACTAACGGTCTCTATTATAGAGCACCGTATCTTCTGCCAGAAATCCCATTTTTCTCACGTTTCTCCTGAGAAACATATTGAAAAATTTGACGAGTATAACACGACCTAAGCAGTGCGTAATAAACTATAAATGTTTAGTGTTATGCATCTCAACAAACTAACTGGAAATGCGGTATGTTTCAAAATTGATGCAATTAAATTAACAAACCGTGAAACAATTTCGTATAAATCGAACGCATTAAATGGGTGACCTCCTTGCGAAAGGGTTGAGTGTTGAAAAAATCGAGGGGATCCAGCGAATGTTTGCACACATTTGGTGCAATCTACATACACATTGCTTTATTAAAAAAGCAGGGAACAGATCTGAACATCGTTAGAAATGTACACATTTCCTAGAATTGTGACCGTCATAGGAATCTCTTCTAGTCATGATTTGTCTGCAATATAATTTAAAAAAGTTAAACGAAGTTTTCATGGCATTGTTTAGTTCGTGCCGCTTTTCAGTACTGTAGTCCGTGAATGTAGATCCCACGAGCTCTTGTCAGTTATACTTTCTTGAGGATTGCATGCTGTGAAAATAAGATCTTAATTCGGTCAATCAACAAACACAAGAAATTTATTCCCGAAAGTCAGTTAATTACTGGTTTCAAATCTCACTTCATGCAATCGTACGTTCGTGGAGGTTTAAGAAAAACAATAAAAACTAGCGTAAAAAAACAAGTTATGAACGTGGAAATTTAACATTACACCGATTGGGGTGCAAACTTGTCGTAGTATCGGTTTCTCCGGTAATTATGGGATGCGGTTAGAGCTCTAAGCGACAGCGACCGTGGAGAACAATGAGCAGAACGTTTTTCTAACCCACCTCTTACTTTCTATCCAAATTTGCCCTGCAGTCTAATCCAGCCTCTTCCTTTTGCGTCCATACCCTCCAAATGTAAATAACACGAAGTATGAAAAGATGTGGCTGTGGCAGTGAATTACACATCAAGTAATGTGAGAATTTCGGAAAAAAAATCTCAAAGCGAGGTCTATTAATAAACTCGTAATTCAAACCTTGCATGAATAAAAACACACGGAACAACAATATGACATATTCAACTAAATGAGTGAAATTCTTCACAGCAAAACTTTAACGCATTTTACTCAGATCCAAGTATAGTGAAATTTTGTTTCGAAAATATTTAGCTATTATAACAACCAAGCAATCTGGTGATGGCGTCATATCACAAATACAAAATAAAGCAAAAACACAAAAATATTTAATATCTATGTTTTCTAATCTTTTGAAAATCGTACACGAAACACCACATTACTAGAGGTGTCATAAGTTGATATAAAATAGATAGAATATATACCCTACATGGGAATTAAAGTTTTGTGGCTTTGTTCTTCCCCGTGCTCAAAAAGGTAGTACAAGATATTGCTTCACATATTGCACATTTAAAGAGGTGCAAAGATGAATTCAGTACATTCAGATCGATAGCGATCGATAAATTATTGTTAATGAAGACAGAAAATGTTTCGCTCTGATCACGAACGACTCAGCACCCTTAGGATTTTATTATTATACGCTTGGAAAAGCGAAAAGGGTAACCCGTGGTACTGAACGGAGCGAATTATGCGCGCATTATTGGCATGCATGCAAGATGTGACCCCTCCCGAAAGATGTCCCAAGACGTTGTCATGGGTTATTTTCGTAAAAAGTGGCAATAAAACGATGATAATATCACATTACCGCACATCAATTCGAATGTGCTGGCAAATTCTCATGCAGTCTCCGGGAGCGTAGCACGATTGCAGTCGTAATTTATTCCTCCTTCGAGATTATCTGATACCACTTGTCACTTCACAATGATGGTATGGTTCATATCTGAAGTCGATGCAAATTTTTCCCATGATCATGATCAGTAACGACCAGCATTCATGCGTCTTAATTGGAGGGTAGAAATTTTGCTTTTCCTTATTCTACATCTAGCTTTAAATGTTGCACAATAGTTGGTTGCCGTTAGAAATAATTTAGTCTAACACGCGAAACTGCATTTCATGAGCAACGATATCACGCTACACATAGCCATGTGCCAGAGAAATGTCGTGCAAAAGAGGAAATATAGAAGCCGTAGTGGATGAAACATTTTCTAATGCTAGCAATCAATCAAATCTATTGAATTCAGGCATAGTTTCACATGAGAATGTCCATGCATAAAAATTCCATAACTTTTTATCCAAAAATATCGTTTTCCAGGCGCATTCAAGTGTTACACTTGCCTCAGTGTTATCCAAAACTTGTCCTTGATGTTTTGAAAGCATTTCGAAAGTTAATCAAAATACTTAGATTTGCCTAGCAAGAGCGCTCGATAAAGAATATTTTAGATTATATTTCAGATTGACATAAAACGAACAACGCTTTGGCCAGCAAACCCACATAAAATGATGATACCCGCTCCCGCTTGTATTGAACGCCGCTGGGCAGCTGTGGATCTAAAGCTGACAACAATAAGTCAAATCCTTATGCGGTTTAGCAAAGATATACTTTGCGTCGGTCGCTGAACATCCCGCATAAAGTGGACAGTACGTTAAACTCACATGAAATAAGTATCAGGGAACAGTAGCGAAACGAAAACGAGAGCATTTCGCGCTTCCTGTATGTAAGTTTCGGCAGAGATTTATGGCCCTTTCACGGCCTGGGGACTTGTGGTGTTACACACCGGCAAATATGCGGGTAAAATTGTTTTTCCTACGTTGACCAAGTGGTAGGTAACGCTTCAAGGTGCAAAGAAAGGTGTTTTATTGCGCTCGAGTTATTGAAGTGGTTTGTATAGGCAAAAAATTACTTGCAAACAAAAGTAAGTAGAAATCAGATAATTTTGTTTACCTATTTACCATTACCTATTTCATGACGGAAGAATATGAGGAAGAATGTTGTGAATAAAGTGTACTGTTCCAACTATATGCTTTAAAAGTAATATATTTACCAATTTTCTAAGCTAGATAGGACACCAACGTCGTCAAGCTTGAGCATGCTTGCTTTCTAAAAGTAGCAACAAACGCTTTGTGGTGAAGAAACGGTAACGTAGAATGTGTGAAGAAACAGAAACCAATTATGCAAATGCAGCCACGCTGGATTAGCCCAGCTTATGTGAAAGCAAAATTGAAAACAATCTCTTTTAATACTGTTTATAAAACACCTGTAAATTAGGTTTCTTTTGTGCTTTTAATGAAACCTGTTATAATCGTTTTTGTGCGAAAATAATATGTAAAACTAACATTGGATGGTTAGGAACTTGGTTGGAACATATCGATTTACATCGGTTGCCAGAAATCCTAGGAAACGTAATCAAGCTTACCGTAGCCATATTTAATCCTTTGGGCCACAGGTTTGCTGGAACATTCTGTAAAATCCTTTTTTTTGTTAAAATAGCCAATAATCGCATGGGGTATCTTGTACAGGTGTGTTTGTTGTAGTTTTCTAGTGAGAATTATTGTTTGGCTTATCAGACCTCATGCTTTAGTTAAAACGCTTAGACGATGCTTCGTTCATTCATTTTTTTAGTGTTACACTAAAAAAAATCGGTCAACTTCACAGTTTCGGTAAAGCTTAGAGTAGCATGCTAGACAAGCGAAACATTTCTAGTAGCGGCAAACGCGTGAAACCTACCGTATGGTTTATTGTCGTATATTAAACGCAGTTCCGTTAGTACGGACGTTGCCTTCAGGTTTTGCACTTTTCCTGTTTCCCCCAAAGACCTGATCTGCAAAACACGAAAAGAGCCAAATTCGCTACATCAGCCCTTTTAAAGACAAAACTTGCCTTCGAGCGAATTTTTGGGGAATTCTAAACCGGTTCCGGGTCATCTTTTGTTATGTATGGCGAGATCGAGATCGTCAGCCTATGAGTTATCGTTTGCTGGAAAGTTACCAACACAGGCAACGTTTATGTGCTTGTAGCTGGGCGCTGTGCAATTTTTGATACCATTTTGGCAAGGACGCCACCCTAAGATCTGGTGTCGTGTGTGCGAGTGTGTCTGGTTAGCTTGACAACAAAATCAATGCCTATTACAAGAAGAAAAGACACAACACGAACCGGTTCTTACGCGAAGCATGATGCTGCTATGTTTTCCCCAAGCTGAAACACAAACACGAAGGATATATCGTCTTGGTTTTTTCAAGGTCATTACCAACGTTTGTGTAGCAACAAAAAATACTCGCATGAAGATAAAGATGGATCAAACAAGATGTACAAACAAAAATAGTACTTTAAAATTTGTATATTAGCAATTAGGTCTAAGGCAGCGCATTAGTATGTTTTATTTATTTTATTGCTTATCCAAATTCATCATAACGAAGTGTTGCAGGGGTTTTTTTACTAGCATTACATTTTTCCTACACTCGGTGCTGCTAATTAATTGGATAAGTAATAAGTGTTCGTTTAGCCATTACCACTTCGGACCACCTTCAGGCTGCTCATTAAAGTGGTACAGTGGGTAAAGTCAGAAGCAGTGATAAATGTATGGTCCCTTCATCATGGCTGTAACTAAGTTGTCAGTAGGCAGGCCCTTGCAGAGGCAGTGGAAAGGCAACTAGGTGAAATTTTACAACAAAATAGAGTGGCAACAGTTTCCGTATCACCAACCATCCAAACAACGACTATCCGCGTATGGTATGATTGAGAAGTGGTATCCGAAACGAAGCTTTCCCGCAGCAACCGCCGAAACGCGTCACGGATTGGTGCGCGTAATTGTTCTAATTGGCCTGCTCCTAATGAGGCTGACGCTACCGGTCGTAGGTGCTAGGTTTTGGTGGTTTGGTTTTGGATTTGGAAACAGCGGAAACGAACGCTTGCCGGTCATGGGATCGCTGTGATGGGAAAGCAGAAAGCATTTTATTCAGGATATCCGTTCAACCGTACGAATGAACATTACGCATGCTACTCACTAGTGTGAACGAGTGTGTGCAGATGTATGGGCGAGCTGAAAATGCTCAACTATAATCGTCTCCACATTCTTAAATGGATTGATGAGGCCTTAGATGGGAACAGCGGGACATGTTTAACTATGTTCGATGTTTTGATTTCAGACCAAACTCCATCAATCTGTGACGATAATTTACTTGATTGTTCATGCATTATATTTCAATGTAGAAACAATTATCTAGTGGTTGTTAATCACTAGCATGTTGCAAGTTTCAGCTGTATCGAACACATCCCATACGTCTATTCCATTTTTCCGATATACATCCATTTTTTGATAAAACACCGCAACAATTCTTCATCATCAGTTTCCAGAGCGAAAATAAACCACATGACCAGCGATGAAAACCACGTGGTTTGCGTCTCATGACCAAAAGCCCCAACCAGACAGAACCGAATAGCCGCTGTGGTGTTTGTTCCGTGGCGGTCGACCAAAACGAATCGACCGTAGGCTGTGGTGATCTTCGAAAACGCAGCTTACGCAGAGAAATTCAAGAATTGCAAATTCTCCTTCGCGTCTCGCCTGCTGCATACGGGTGTACGAACCATTACTCTACTCTCATCCCTCTCGCACCGGAAGAATTTGCCGCGTGCTTGTTTCCTGGTTATGTATGTTGCTTGGTTTCTTTTTTTCATTACTAAATTCTGCTCCTTTCGCTGTGCCCATCTCGCTCTGGTGCGTTCCATGCTCGATGCCCTTCGGTGGTCGCTTCCTGAAACAGCAGCAGCACGGTGCGCCGTGCCGTGCGATGAAGCAGCGAGGCAAAGCATGAAAACCGTTGAACGAAACGAGACGGGAAGGAACGACGATGAAATGAGGGTCCCAACTGCGTTAGGGTCGACCAAGCAGGAGCTCGACGTGCGCAGGACTTCTCGAATCGAATCGAAGCTGTCCGACGTGAAGGACGTATTTCAGTGTCCCGGGAGCGAAGAGATCCGGTGCCCCGGTGAATATTTACGTCGACAAGGATATTGGGCGCGGGCACAAACAAGCCGTTGGTGTGTTGATATAGTGGAAGTTTTCTTTTCACAAAAAAAAATTATCGGAAAAGTACAGTGTAACTAGTGATTTTTCAAAGGGACAGTGGTCAAATGATGTTCTGTTCGACACTTCACATCAAAGTGAACGCATATCAACGACCCATAGTGCAAAGAAATGATGGAGACTGATCTGTCAATGTGCTACAAAAGTGTACAGAAAATTGAACGCCTACTGTGCTACAATCGGTAGTGTTGGAACAATAGTTTCGAGCCCAAATATCAACTGATCGCCCAACAGCAAAAAAAAAAACCTACCGAAAGAACATTATCAACGGAATCTGTTTTATGAAACGTACCGTGCCGTACGTGCATGTTTCAAAAGTGTAAAACTCCACCATACCAACGGTAAGTACACTTTTACGTATTAAAGAACGTAAGCTCAACTATTAAACTATGGTGCACTCGTGCGAGCAGCAAACATTTCCGGAGTGGTTTTGCGTTCTTCTTGCGTGTATGCGTGTGTGTGTGTGCGCTTAATGCGCGCTGCAAATTATCCGAACGGTTGGCCGGAATTTTCTCACCATTTCGCGCCAACAACAACAGCCTTGAGTGCCGCGATATGTCCCTTTCGGGGCGAGCATCCCGTAGCCGAGCCGGCGAAAGTTGGTAGCAGATCATAAGCGGCCCCAAAGCGTGACGGTAAATTTATGCACCTATATCTTCCTTCCGTCGTCTCCGACCGACAAAAGCGCTGTCGACGAGCTAAGGGCTCACCAGCACTGCGGATTGTTGAACAGCTGGGATCGTGTGGTCAGTTGGAGCGCGATCGTGCACCGTCGTTCATTCATTTTAACGTTCCCGTGTACCCAGGTCCCGGATGCATTGAAAAATGCATGCTACTTCCTTTCTGAAATGCATGCGCTGGGTAATGAAAAAATAAATAAAAATAAACATTCAACGGGGTTGAGCGATGCGAGCGAAATGGGCACGAAACTCGCGCATTTGTCGGTGTTAATGCACATACGGGCGTGTCTTGTTCGGGTGGTCCGACCGAAGGCATTCAACCTTGTAGAACCTTTTGCGTGACGATCAGCCGTACCTATTGCGTACCCGTTCAACTGCTCACTGCTTATCAGTCGCTGGGTGTTTATCTTCTCTATGTTCTCTTGTAAGAGAAAACAACCTTTGACGAGACACATTTTTGTGTCCTACTTTTTTGCACCAGGTGATTGTTGTAGAACTCGCTGAAAGCTACGAACATCGCTCATGCTAACTACATTGAACGTTATTTTGAACCGCTCCAACTCTAATCCTTTACGTACAGCGTCCGCTACTGTGCGTTCTAATGAGTTATAAATTTTCCGATTATACTCGTTAAAGTGGGATTAAACTCGTTAAAGTAAGAACGTGCTAGCGAATAATGCGCGCGATGCTCTATGCGATCCGGCAGGCAGTCATGGCTTACAGTACGGTGGTCCCCTTATCATCCCGAAAGGAAAAAAAAAAACACCGTGCCACCGGTTGGTGGCGTGGTGCCATTGTGTTTCGAGACCAGGATTCTTCTGGCTATTGCATTAATTGAAATATTACCACACACTCGCGCAACAGTGTGAGAATTATGATGATTGATAGTGATTCACCGATTGCCGCTCCTCACCCCAACCGGCGTTTGTTTGGTCTCGCTTAGGGTCAAACACACACAGCACGGTGCATTAGGCACACCGTTTTTTGAATTTTGGTTTAAAGTGTGGGTATAATAAGATTAGCAACGTAGCAAAAGGGAGTTGCAACCACTGCGCGCAGACAACCATTGGCTCGACCATCGATGGGCCCGATCGATCGGTTATTTTAATGTAAATCTACAATTGTTCTTTTTCCCTTTAGCTATTTTGAATGCGATCACATGTGGATAGGCAATGAAAAGTATGCTCAATGTGAAGGGTTTTGCGGATGCGGAAGAATGAAAACATTTCTATCGGTTACTTGCTGTATATTCTGCTGCGATATTTGTGTTCAGCGAGCGTTTTATTTCCGTTACAATTTTCTCTACACGATTAAATCGTTGAACTTTACGATACGTGTTAATGCTATTTCAATGATTCAAAGAACTGTCCTCGTTAAAGTCTTTTATTCATTTTGTTAGAGTTTATAATAAAAAATTTCATTCCAACCGCAGTACTGTAATGAAAGCAGATTAAGTACAAAGAATTGTTTACCTTCAACGCACTAAACTAAATCATTGTTTATGTAAACAAAACGAAAGCAAGTTTATGACCGTATATCCCTTACAATCAGGATTGACCAATGCTCAGATACGCTTCAACACTTATGATCTTAGGTTAGGTCTAATTTCTCTTCTGGACTATTGTTTCCTTCCAGAACCGGTTCGGTAAACCTAACAAAAAAAAACAGCAATAGACCTTATCGGACCCCACTGATGTGTGATGTTTTCCACAAAAAAAAACAGGGAAGCAACACAACATGTTTGGCTATCACGACTTGGGATATTTCAACAGAACGTAATATTCCCGTTTCGATAGTTTGTAGTGCAACTAAGCAAATGCGAGCGGAGCCTTGTTTGTTGGCTTTGGGACAGGTCAAGGGTCCACCAAACCGTTACGATGCATCCCAGCTCGCCCAAAGACAATGGCAGTATAATTGGGCACAATGGCACATCCATCGGTACGGTACGGATTTCATTGCAAATGGGTGCAGCGAAGCATCCGAACAACAAAATGCGTCACTCACCAAAGGGTGCTATTCGGCATAGTTTACCGAGCCAATGAGGGTGCATTATATCTGCGGATACTCCCCTACTACTCGTATGCGAATAAAGCAGTGCAGACGTGCAGGCGACAGAACGTTGACGACAAGTCAAAGTCATCATCATGTCAAAAATTGATCGCCTAACCCTTTTACATACTTTCCCGGTTCGATGAGGCATGTGGGTAGGCATTTGTGTGCCGCATGATGGTAGCATGTTGCTCTGGCTCATGCCGTGCCGTAAACTACCCCTTTTTGGGAAGCTGATGGTGACATTGCGTTGTTGCTACTGTGACCGACGTGGAAGTCGATAAGGAAGAGAGGCTCGGTTGGCAGAAAAAAGAGAGGAAAAAATAAAACATAAACATACTTCCTCTCCGACGTCATTCAAGACCAACGCAACGTGCGAAACGTGCGCTGGTATTCGAAACGCATAAATAATAGCACACTTTCGCATGAACCTCCGCTGCACGTACGGCTTACCCTAAGGGTGACCAGCAGGGGCGGGGATGTAACACGCAACGCTTTTGACACATGAAATCTGGCACCCTATTCAGTGCGTTTGCTGCATGTGCAGTGCATTAATGTCCGGACCGAATAAAAGTAGCATTAAAGAGTTAATCATTATGATTTGCAATCATTCGTTGGCTTTACGGCACGCATTTGCGTTTGTATCATAGGGGTTTTGCTTAAAACGGCCCAAATACCACATGATCTGTAGTTGGAAGAATTAGCTACGAACGCAGTAATGTTAAACACAAACACGTAATTGTACATATTTAGCGGGAACCAATAAAAGTTAATTCCAGGCGGAATTCACTTCGTGACGTTTTAGACAACAGTTTTTGGGATCTGTAAACAAAAAGAAAATCATTACGATTTATGATTTTTTACATCGCTTCGCACCATTTACACGTGGGATATTGTAAAGAATACGATCAGTAAGAATTACTGGTAAATTAGATTTTAGTTTTGTCTTAATCATTTTTCCCTTACCCCATTAGTGCATGCTGCATGTGCTACGGTGACATAGCCCAGACGTATTTCTTTCCCAAATGCAGTTGATGCACTGCATCTTCGATTATGAATCAAACCAAAACGTTCCACTTGAAGGTACTCAAAATATTACCAGAAATCCACACCCATCGCGACCTCGATCTTTCGTTTCCTTTCTTCGCAAAGCAACCTTACTCTTTTCGCCCCGTGTTTAGCTGCCCCGGGGTTTTGCGGGTCGGATGCTGATGGAAGATTAAATTAAATTAAAATTAAAATATTTAAATAAACACAACCCCTCCTCGGGCGAAACCTTTCGGTGGTCTCCCGTGAGGCCTCTCGTTACCCATGCGAGATCTATTTGTGTACGATAATAATCTTCATAGGCGAAGATTTAAACCTGGCTCAAGACTTTCCTTCCAGCCTGGGGGCTGTAAGGTTTGAAACGGGCTTTGATATCTGGCTGAGGCTGCATGTTTTACATCCCAAACTGTCAGGGCAACATTATGCGCATGTGTTTGTAGATTCTTCAGGTGGCCCGAAAATGCAGCGGCATAGATCAACCATATGCGCCCATCGCGCATACAGTGTGACTGTGACAGAAAATTCGAATAATAAGAAAATGTTAAAAACGCATGAGTCTTATCATTAAGCTGGGTTTGAAAGTATTTTATCAGTCTCAAACCAGCTTACCTATCGAGGTGCGCGTGGCAGCTATTCATTTTGTAAAACAAAGATGCTATTGTTTCAATGGTTCGCAGAGCGGCCGATGCTTTCCGACGGAATTACGTTGGATCGGTTTCGAGCAGCATCATCCGGCTCACGGGTATTTCGAAAGGAATAAAGAATTTCACCTCCACACTTACTCGTTCAGCCACGTACAGCGTGCTCTAAATGGCATTAAAGCTATAACAAATTCATCCTCAGGTCCCGAAACAGGCTAATCTTCGTTCGGAGCGAAAAATCCTCTTACACGTTGATCCGTATCGAAAATTTACGTTCAAGACATGAGCGTGCGGCATGCAGGTGATTAACGGTGAAACTTCTGTCCCTAGCCCGTTTTGGGTTGCCCCTTTTATGATTGTTCGCGGGCAGACTATCCGACCATGGGATGGAAACTAATGTTACGAATTTAGGTCATCTTAGAATCCCCTCTCCAAGGAGGGCACGACATATTTTAAACAAATATAAAATGCACCGGAGCAGGATGTGGACAGCACAGCCCTTGAGGCAAAGCGTTGAGTTTTGTTTTTTAGGCTCGACCATCGGACAACCCTACTGCCGCAGGGAATCACAGGACAGTGGTGTTCAAATGTGTTCCAGCGCAGTGTGCTTCCTTTTCTTTAACGGTGAAAGTTGTGTCCGCTGCTGCATACAGTGGCATGGGCCAACTAAACAAACAATCAACCCAACCGAAATCAAAAGACGAAGGGAGACGTTCAGCGTAAGCAGTTGGGCTTGAACCCGCGCGTAAAGGATACAAAAGACAATACAGAACAGTGAAAGTGCCAGACGAACATGCCCTTGTTCTTTGCGCGATGTTTTCCGCGGGTCATCAAAGGTGGCGAGTGTGAGCCGCGCATGCCGCGGTCTGCACTTGAAGTGCACACTTTCGCTTGGGAAATGATTTCAATAGGCGTGTTGGGATGAATGGGCTCACGTCTCTTGGGGTTGAAGGTTAAGAAGGTGATTCTTAGGCAGGGCTAATAATACCGCTAGACAATCAACGTTCGCGGGCAATGATAGTGTGAACTCCGCGATTGCCCATTAAGAGGATTACATCGTGGTGGTTTCGTTTTACGGTGACCGCGAAGTGAGGCGTCTGCGCCGATCACGAGCCTTAACAATTAGGTCAGCGCATGCCGATTATGGTGAGTGTCGAATCTGTGGAGAGGGTTTGTTTTTGAAGTGGCCATTGCGCAAAGTGCACATACGAAAAAGGACACCTGTTTTGAAGCGTGTTTGCGTTATTTTGGATGTTTTTGCGAGGGAGTTTTTTCGCAGTTGCCTTAAGTGATTGAGATGTTGTGCAGTAACAGGAAGAAACTAAACAGGTTTAGGAAAACTAAACAGGAAGGATACAAAATAAAATGCTTCGTAAGTCTTCCTGTTCGATTTATTATTCCTCGATATCTTCGCCTGTTCTCGCACAATTGCATATTGCTAAAAATGTAATCTTCGAAACAGATATCGATAGCAGAGTTTTAAAATAATGTTTTTTATATTTTTATCCAAACACAACTTAAACGTTAATACAGAACGCATCGTTGGTACCTTAGTTGAGAGGAAAGCGTGGGAAATGCTATACCATCGTGTAAGCTTCGGTAAAAGGTACTCGGTAAGTGAGGTAAAAAATAATCATGCCCATCGTGTCGATTCGGACGGGAAGGACGAAAAGGACCACGCACATTGCTCTGGGGCGAAACGAATACTGTATGCGATCGTTCGGAAATGGGCCAACTATCTTCGTGCAAGGGGTAGCACCTTTTATCAGGATAAACTGTCCTGGGATTTTTATCCCTACCCGGTCCCATACCGGCAGCAACAAGACAGGAGAAAGATGTCGGACAGCAAACCTTCCCGTCCTTGGATTCTACGCGGAAGTGTATGTTCGAGTAAAAGGAGAGGGATGAGGTAACGTAACGTAAAAACTTCAACCGCCATCTAGCGCCGACGTGCTAGAAGGGTGCGAGCGGCATATGAGAACGCTCTTCGAAGCAGATGAAATGTCACTTTCATCAAATTTCCTTCGATACCATACCGCACATATGATACCGTTTTGGGTGCTTAACTATTTCAGTTTAGGGTTACACGTCAAACAAACGTCACGGGAAGAATGAGTTGGAGCCATGCCTTCCAGGCGCCTGCTTCCGTGACGATTCCCATCACGTGCTGGTGTTGGTATCGTTGCCTCGCGCCTTTCAAGCAGTTTGTTGGATGAATTCCGACCGAACGATCTTGCATAACTGCATTGATATGATTTGAATATGGCACGACGCAAGTAAAGGCGGTAGAATTTCTTCAAGGAAATAGAAAAGGTTGAGTGTTATGCAAAACATGACTTTGACATGCTTCAGTTGTTGTATACATTCAAAAGTTGATTGTAGCGTTTATACAGGAAAAAAACATTCCTTGATTTTAAAATCATAATGCTGTCGCAGTTATGCTATCGGAAATATAAAATTTTAATGAGGAAATGTCACACGGATGAAAATTTTTACTGAAAAATGAGCAGACATCTGATATGGTCTTGATTGGCCGTATATTTTTCATAAATAAAGGTTCATTTAATGAACATGGAAAAGTGGTATAGAGCGGCTTTCTGTTTCATATCAGACCGTGATATGAAAAATAAAATTAAAGATCTCAATTTTTATTACACAAATTCACTATAATCAAACAAAGGAAATTACTCATCACAGAATCAGCCTTATGACAAGCCTTAGTCGTGAGAGAAAGTAGAAATTATCTTATAAAAAAAAATACCCAGAATGTTGTGTGGCACAAAAAACAAGCATGTGTTTCGGGATACCAAAAAAGTGTTAAATCCGAAATGCTTTTTTTCTCAAATGTTATTTAGGTACACTGAATTCCATTTGATTTAGGAACATTATCTGCCATTAGCGAATTAGCAACGGAAAGATCTCTTTTTTCGTATGGGTCGACTTTTTTTTTGGACCAAACATTCATTCTGGGTCACATTTCTTGCAACAGTATCTTGTTTCCTCCCTAAGAGCACTAGTGGAGTACTGGTAATTTATAAACTGGGTGCATCCTACCGTCATATTTCAAAGAAAGGCAAAAAATAAGGTTGAAGAAAAATTTCAATGTTTTTGCTTCTGCCTTGATGGACAAGCCGTGAGAGAAACGGCAGGAGATAGTCAAGACATGTAACCATTTTTTTTTCTCTAGAACGATTTTTTGCCTACACCCTTTCCAATGTCAAGAGCCGGAGAGAGCTCGTGTAGCAAAAAAAAAACAGTTATAATGATTTACAAATACTTGAGAGTAAATATCGTGGTATGTCTCTGGGTTCCTTCGAGCACGAACCGTGCCCTTCATAACCGAGCCTTCAGTTTATAAGCACTCTCGGTGCGGTACACGAAACTTGCATACTGCTAAAGCGCAACGTACAAAAACCATATTGGTAAACAGAGTCACAACATCCCAAGTTAGGCATCCGAGATGGTACCAAACATAAATTAGGGTGTGATTTTTTATCTATCAGCTCAGCCTCTTTCTAATCGCCTTGCCGGAAAGCGCACGGATCTGTCTGAAGCGCACAGGTAGGAAATTGCATTTGCATCTGAAAATAATTCTAATGAAATATATTTTTGCCTACGAACCCATCTGGAAAACTTGAGCAGAAAACCGACTTGTGTCCTTGGGGATTAAAATGTACGAGAACGGCTTGGCTGGAGGCATCAGTGGAAACAGTGGTTTCCTTATTCACTGTATCACTGGTGCATTTTTTTCTGAACATGAACAACTCTCCCGATTGAAGTGTTTTTTTACAGTCTTGTTCTTTTTTTTTTGTTTTGGTGCTCTAGAAAAAATATACAAAGATGAAACATGTCACTAGCTACAATCTGTTGTCTGTTGTCGTGTTTCCCACTAGTTGCACGCAGTATGCAATCTGCAGAATTTGCTAATCGCTTCTGCGCCTTACTGCTGCACGATCCGAACGACGACGGGAAGCTATGGGAACAACTAAATCGAACGGATCACTAGTTGTCATGGGAAAGTCGTATCACCGCTGTGGAAGACGGCCACAAAAGCGAGCTATCCATAGGCTGTGCGATATTTGAATGGGTAAAAAATACGAATATAATGAGATTCACTGTGCATATGCAGCTCGCTCGGCTAGATCGGAAGATGATTATTACGCACACGAGTCGGGTATTGCTAATTTGCCGCCATAAACAGCCGGTTTGACCGCTGGTGAGTTTGTCGTCTCGAGCCAGACAGAAACCTGGCCCAAACCTGCTTTGGGTGCATGCGAATTTTTTTCAAACGAACAATGGAACCATATTTGCTGCCGCGAATTCCTAGCCATGCAGTCTGTCTGCAGGAGTTCATACAGTGACGATCCAGTTTATTTAGAAGGGCTACCAGATATCTTGTTCTTTTGCCGCGCTTGCAAATATGCAAATAGCAGCGCCGAAGACGGCACACCGCAACCAGTTTCTTTCGTGCCAGCTTTTGTGCTTATGAGATTGAAAGTAAATTGGAAGAATATCTGATTTCGGTTAAAATTGGCGAGCTCTTCAAGAAGAAGGCACAATCCCACAGGGCCCTTGTGGTGGGAAAACGAGGTTCACGCGGTGCTAATCTTTGCGCACGCCCGTTTCTTAAGAAAGCGTAGCAGCACAAATGCTGATAAAATGCCGTTCGGCAACATATGACCATGCACCCTTGGTGCATCGGTGGAATTAACTTTCGAATTGTTGGGTTGCACAATAATTTCTTCGCCAATTTGTCCCGTTCGCCGGGTGTACTCGCTGCTCCCTGGGCCGGGTGCGTCCGCAATACCCTCCGCAATCCCACAGCATAGCACGGCACAGATCAAGGTTAGGTTGCGTTTCTTTTTTAATTTATTTTCCACAACATTTCCTTCCGTTGCCAAATTAGAGCACATTCAGCGAGGGCCAAGCAACGTGGGCAAGATGGGCCTTTGAAATCGGTGAGAAAACGAGATCACTTCCGCGTGCTGCTAGGACGTTCATCATCATTTACCTGAAATTTCTTCCTACCCATTTTTCTCCGGCTGGTTGGCCTTTGTTCGTTCATTTTGGCCAACTTGCACTTTTTATCGTTTCCTCTTGCACCCGGTGCGCTTCCGACGTTCCGGTGGCATTGCAACATCAGTGGTTCTTTGAAAGTTACACAAAGATGTGTGTGTGTGTGTGTTTGCAATGTCCTTTTCCGGTCCGGTGCAGAATATGTGCAGTTTTTGTACGTTATTTATTTGCAAGCTGGCTGAAAATGTTCTGTGAGTGACAGTACGATAACGGTGAGAAAAATAGATAACGTAAAGGTTTATAGTACATTCTTTTCCACTGTTAAGCTGGTTATCATTGGAAGGTGCTTCCGCTTATCTGAATGATACTTACAAGGTGCAAGAGATAGAACGTGTTTATTTCAGCATCCCCTCACATATACCATGATACATGGTTATAGGTCAAGACACTCACGTGATAAATGTCGATCAATTCATACACTTCATGGTTTGCTGTTCTTTTTCCCTTGCGTGTCTTAAACGATCCACGCATGATTTGAGGTATGGAAAGAAAAAATCACGTCACCTTTTGCAGCTGACAGATCAGCCCTGGCTTATGGTTGAGCATGATTCTGGCGAGTGCAGTTGTGCTTTCCCAATCCGTTAGCAATCTCTTAATTTCACTTTCGACGATTTTGTTTACACTCCAGCACGGCACGGCACGGATGGCAGGAGAAAGAGCTTTAATTTCATATCAACGCCGAGCTCATGATACCGAGTTTCCAGCCAACCATGTGGAACCCTTCGAACGTAATACCTCATCCGCGCTGTAGGTTCTGCAATGTTCATCGTACGAAACTGCAAACTGCGTCGAGAAGAAATGCGAAAGGTGTTCTTGCTACTTGCTTTTCTGAAGGTGCAAAAATGTTTCACACATTGCCCTCCTCTTTCGTTTCGCTTTTGCCGACCGAAATCGGACGAACCGAATTTACCGAGGTCTCGGCTCGGGATGTCTTCTGTCCCAAAAAGGGATGAAATTGGATCAAGATCACCAGACAAACAAACGCAATTTTCCTTTCTTTGTAATTTCCTCTCCTTCCATTCATTCATGCTTCATCTTTGCTCTGTTGTTCTTTCTGCTAGGCTTTCCTCGTGTGTGTGTGTGTGTATGTTTTCGATGAGGAAATGTGACGGTAGGCTGTGTTCGTTTATTTTTCTTTCCATCGTGAACAGCTGTGAAATTTACCGGGTTTTATACAAAGAATATAAATTTTACGTCCCCTTTCATTGAGCAAATATACGGAAAAAATTAAAACCGTAAAATACCGTAAAGCAGGCAAAAACTAGTTTTATTTTGGAAACATAGTTCCAACGTTTTGTGTTAGCTGTTTATTACAAAACTTCAATGTAGAAATAGTTAGAATTAAAATATTGTAAATATTTATTTCATTTACTTGCCTATTTCTTCCACATTGCATGTTTATATTACTTGTTATGAACTTTTGAGAAGGATAAACATCTTTTCACAACTCAAAATGTTGCTTTGCAAGTATTTATAAAACGCTTGAAATTCTGCAACGCCATCATACAGAGAAATATGTATCGCTAGCGTGTCAGTTTGAGCACGACGGAAAGACAGAGAGAAAGATAGTGAGAAAGCAATTACAGCTATAAGACCGAATATTCAAGGTTAAGCGACACCCAAACTACAACCACCAAACCAGACGGACGAATCCTTTGAAAAATGGCAAAAAACGCAAGGAACCAAGAAAGGTTCGACCAAAAGCGTCCCTCCTTAACTTCGGCGAGTCGAGTTTTTCGCGCGCAAAAAGGCTCCACGAACACACAAAAACATGTCCCATCGTATGGTGTGCACGGGCGAACGATAGCAAAAAAAACGTTTAGCATATGAAACGTAGAAGAAGCTATTGAACCAGAGCTCGTGCTGGATGAATCGGCGTGCTGCAAAAATGTGTGAAAGCTAGATTCCGTTTAGAGCTACAGCAAACAGGAATAAAAAAAATCGGTGGACCTTCTCATGCCCATGAAGAATTGTCTGGGGAAAGGAACAGGATTAAAAACACCTTAAACCGATTCTCAGCGCCTGTGGCGTTCCGGTGTGCCCGTGCGGACTATGAAGGTTCCCTGTAAGTAAAACGTCCTGCGGCTATTTTGCATTCGAAGATCTCGCGTGGAAAGAAATAATGTCCTACTGCATCCGAGCGCTTGGGCAACCGAAACCCATTCGCAAGCGACGCAGAGACGTGCGTATTGTACATATTTAAATCAAACGCCCCTCGTTGTCGTGCAATCGTTTCTTTTTCCGGTTTTAGTCGGGGTTCTTTAGTTGGAAAAAATGTATGATCATTTCAACAAGCATTGTTGGGTGGCAAATATTTCTATTTATTTTATATATTTATTTATTTATTTAATGAAACTAAAACTGGAAATATTGCGAACGACAAATTTTTTCAACATTGTTGCATGTTGTCAATGGATCTTTTAGGCAAATCTGAATGAGCAGGAACATAAAAAACGCATCATGTGATACATAAATTGCAACCGTTAAACACCTCTTGAAAAGTGGTCATAATAAAACTCGTCTACTCCGGTACAAAAAAAAAAAAAATAAAAATTTTATACTAAAAGTTCGACTAAATTTTAGAAATTTTATTAAGCTTATCTGTATTTATAAGCAGCTAGACTATTCAATCGCTTTACAAACGGAAAACAAACTGCAAAACATTGTATAGGAAACATGTAAGAATCACGAAGTATGCCACCACTGAAAGACGGCCTCCCGTGGATATGCGACGTGCTATGCGTCGTACGTTCTGGTGGTGGAATCATGTTGTGCCAGTAATCGCTCAACCCGGTCGACTGATGTTGTGGTGGTGATGCGGCTTCCTGCGGGACTGTTAAATGCCTTGCGGCAGCGAATCGTTCGATGACGGAGCGGGCACCGTTCTACTTGGCATCTAACTCCGCTCGTTGGCGCAAGTGTGTAATCAGTGTGAGCACAATAGCAATCCTATCATTTTGTAAAATAAGCTTAGGTCATCCCTCCTATCTGACTTGTCTTATCAACTAAATGTTTGTGCGAATTTACCCGCAAGCTATGCTTGATAAAAAAAAATAAAAAAAAACATCTGGCGGACGAATTGTCCATTTCAACCCAGTCAGTGTCAATCGCAACAGCAATGAGGAACGAAAATACGCAACAAATTCTGGAAAACCTGCTATCCAGGGTGCAATGTGTCGAGGACGACTGCTCTCTGCGCCACATTGTGGATCGTGTTGTAGCGAGCGGTCCACACGATGAACCTATTCACGTGCTGGATGTGGACAGCGTAGTGTACCGGTACACAGAGTGGGTACGGCAAATGCCTCGCGTGAAACAGTACTATGCGATCAAATCGAACGATGCAGATGCGATCGTCGAGACAATTGTGCTGCTTGGCGGTGGATTCGACTGTGCCTCACAGGCCGAGCTAGAACGTGTGCTCGGTCTGGGTGTTCCTCCAGCAAGTATCATTTATGCACAACCGTCGAAAAGTGTGCCGTCGCTGCAGTTGTCCCATGCCAAGGGTATACGGACAGTGTTCGATAATGAGTTTGAGCTGGAAAAGATTGCACAGCATCATCCCGATGGCGAGTAAGCCTGGCCAAAAACGAACCATAGAGGAAAGTTGCTGGTATAATCAATCATGCTTCGTCCCATAGGTTGCTCTTGAGGTATCGGTACGACTCAGCAAACAGCAAGATCAATCTTGGCACAAAGTTTGGGTGTGATGCTGGAGAGGAAGCCCGGCAGCTGCTTGACCGTGCTCGAGAACTCCGCTTGAATGTGGTGGGCTGGTGCTTCAACGTTGGATCCATGAGCTATGACGCGGAGGTCTTCTATGATGCGATTCGTGCGGGACGCGCTATCACTGATTACGCTGCATCTATTGGGTTCCACCTCCGTGTCCTTGACATTGGTGGAGGTTTCGTCGGCAGCAAAGATGACAACATCGCCCGTTACGCTTACCACATTAACCGAGCGTTGAACGAGTTCTTTCCGGACGAGTCGTTGGAAGTGTTTGCCGAACCCGGACGTTATCTATGTGCCACCGCCGTCACAAACGTTGCCCGTGTGCAGGGTAAACGGTATTTTCGAGCTGGACCGAAGATCGAGAGCGTTGGGTACTACTTGAACGACGGTATATACGGCACATTCTACAGTGCCAAGCATCGAGGCCTCGAAACGAAGGTACTGGTGTGGAAATCGCCAAGCGAGTGTGGTCCTGAACGGAGCTCGAAGCTGTTTGGTCCAACATGTGACGGAAACGATTGGTTCATGGCTAACGTTCAATTGCCCGAGCTAGATATCGGCGATACGCTTGTGTTTGAAAGTGAAGGTGCATACGCCTCCGTGCATTCGTGCCGTTTTAATGGGTTTCCCTTGCCGAAAGTGATGGCCTATCTGCGGAGCAGCACACGAGAGCTGCTGAAGCATGTTAGCAATTTACATGCCGATAGCAGCTTGATCAATGCATTTCTGCTGATCAGTGAGCATTTGAAATCGATTGGGAACAAGTTTGAGGTTCTGTCGTTCGAACGAGAACAGTAGCAGGAAAAGCTGTAAACAGTTTCAATGCAGCTGTAAACAAATCTGAGACACACTTCCAAGATCACAGTTCGAGATCAGGAACCACGCAACTAAAATGAGCAATAAAGAAAAGAAAAACAGAACATGGCACTCGCGAGCATCCTATGCATTCAATCCTTCGCTGCCTGCACTCGGATAGGTTTTCGGCTGCCGCGGAGGGTGACCGGCCTGAAATTGAACTACCGCTGCTGTTTACCGATCGCTGCCGCCCGATAATGTCAAGAACAAACGTAATATGTTTTATTATTTAAATTTATACACCCCGCCACACTAGTAGGAGGCATCTGGGTTAACCATGACCAGTCTGACGAACCAAGGGGACGCACGTTAACTTTCGCCGCACTGAAACGGGTGTTATACGTTTCATCCCTCGTACCTTTGCATTTTTAAAATGGAATAATTGTTTCGTTTTTACACGGCTGATCTTGGCTTTAATGGTAAGGGCTTGCGGTAAGCCACGGTAACCGATAGGTCACAGTGTGTAATGCCCCGGTGAATACACCATATGTTCTTGCTCCTTGCCTGCGATGCGGTGCGACTCCACATGTGCGTTCCGATGCGTACGGTGGTAAAGGTGAACCGCGTATGATATGCGATAAGATCTGCTTTCCGTTTTTATTTCTCTCTCTCTCTCTCTCTCTCTCCCTCTCCTTTCATAAGCATGGAGCAACCAGGTGCAGAAACTGTTTATTTCTTATATGTGTACCCATTCCACAGCGCTCGTAGATAGTTTAGACTGCGTACTTCTAAGTGGCGACAGATGAGAGCAGATGCATGCCATCGACAATCAATCGAGTTGGCCATTTTTTGCTTAAAGTTAGGTTTATTTTCATAGTTCCATAGGGTATGGAACGTCGTTTAGAAATTGATCGCCGCGCGTAGTAAACAGTGTTCTGGATGAATACATTTTTGTTTTAAACTAAAAATAAAACAACACTGCAATATTAGAATTGTGAGATTTTTTATACTATCATTACGACTATTTGCTATCTGTATTAAACGTTTCATATTTTTAAGCGTTTAATATACATTAAAATATTTCTTTTACCACAATTATTACAATGTTCTAGGCAAAAATATCATTGTTCTACGATCACTTACATACTCGCAGCCAAATTGAGCGCAGGGGAGTTGGTGGTCTAGAACATATCTGATGATATGACAAATTATACCTGATGTGGTTAGATAACGCAAGGGAAGCAAACAAATGGTTCACATCCGGCCATGGGAAGAGCTTGGTGATGGTTACTGTTAAAATTAAAATCTCATTACTACCCGATAGCCAGTAATGCATGAAGGGGTTGTGCGTAGATCATATCTCTGTTCACTGATCCCGTTTGAACCTCCCTTTGCTCGTTCGATGTGCCTCTATGATATTTGATCGAATAGCTAATGAAAAGCATGGTAGTTTTCGAAAACATTTACAAACTTACATGTGAAAATCGTGTATACTGGTACGGAAATGTTTCTATTTCTTGCAACGAAAGATCAATATTGTTTTCAATCGTACGAAACACCGTACTGTTGCGTTATTTCAATACAACCAAACATATAGCAAAATATAAATTTCCCTCCAGAGCAACAGTTGGCTTGCAGGCCAACGCGAATAGGGAGAATATAATATGAACGAAAGTGAAATGAACGAACGAAGACATATTGCAGGACGAAGTAACAATAAACACTTGTTCACCTTATTCAATGGGCCACGGTTATCGCCGTGACGGCTTGCATTCGACTGACTTTTACGATCTATCAATAAATAATCAATTAAGCGCCCATTGCGGGCTGTTGCTTCAATGCTACGATCAGCGTTGCGATAAAATGTGTTAAGGGTAAATTTAAAAACGGAAAACTCCAGCACACGAAAGTAGAAAATGAATCTGAATTACAGGTGGTGGGTGATAAGAAGGCGAATGAAACGAACCACACAACCTGAAACGAAAAGAAACGCATCGTATCCTGCCTTTACGCTCTGTGAAAATCGTCAACCGAATGTAAACGGCCCTATGACGATTTCCGTTTGGTCGGGATGTTCGCATGACCTGACAAACGCACGATGGTAAACAGCAATAAAAATGGTCCCGAGCAACGGACACGAGAATTTGACTGAGGAAAAGAAGTGAAAGAAGTGAAAACAAAATACGATAAACGTGTCTTCAAAGCGCACCTGTTGGCGGATCGTGCTGAAAACGCATCTGATGGTGTTACTGAAATGGCTTCAAACCAAACGTCTTCTGACTTCATCCTTTATTGCTCGCTGCACAGGCGGCTTATGTAAACATTTTGGGAAGCCTGTCTGTTTTGCAACGCCGTGCAGCTCGCCAAATATTGATCATAGCTTGCGTCGACAGTCGCATCGATTCCAACGGTTTACGGCTAGAACGTAGCATCAAGTGCAATAAAACTCACACCTCTTCAAGTTTGAGACGTAAAAGGCTGGTGGAGTACGCTGCTTCATGCTGGTAGCACGTTTAAAGGAAACATCTAACGAAACACAACAGTCTGAGGGCGAACCGGCATGTGGGTATTCGTGGGACGATGTGTCGGATGCCGCTGTAAGAAAAAAAAATGTGCTGACCATAATACAGTCAAGAGTGTCATTCGATGCAACAGCTGACAGTCGTAAGAAAGTGTTGTGTTGAAGATGTGCAGTTGCTTAATAAAAAACGTTTTATTCACAACTGGTACATGCAGGTAAATTCACTGTAAATATACACTTTTTTTTTGCTACAATTGGAAAGCTTGTTCCTCACGGCCTTGTTCCAAAAGCTACCGGGTTGTTTGCTTCCTTCCGGCTTCTGTCACCGTAATGAGTTTTGTTTCCTTCCGGTCGCGGTACATTTTTCTTTTTTTTTTGCCCATCCGATGGTCAAGGTTGAACACGCGAAGAGTACACAAATAGGTTTTCCCGCTTGCACTTGTTGCGATACGGTGTGAGTGTGTGTAGCATGCTTGAGAAGTAGTGTGGCTCTTTCGCTGTGACATTGACCCCTTCGAAAACGATTAAATGTTCGGACGCTCACCGGAAGCGTGCACACGAAATTTCAACTCGACTGCACAAAACCCTTGTCAGGCTAAAGTCACCAAATCCAGGGACGATTTTTTACACGATTCGTTGTACTTTTTTCCTTATCAAGATGCTATCCTTGATGGGATTTTGGTGTTGCAATGTGCCGTGTGCTGCATTTTCCCATGGATGTAGCAGGCTAGCTGCATATTACAATTGCTACCTTAGCGTTAGTAATTAACTTTCTTTTCTTTTCTACGACAAATTTACTCATTTCAGCTCAACATGTTAAAGTGGACAGTTACGAAGCGTTCGGACGCCAGCGGCCGCAACATTCTACCACAAGCCAAAGCCCTGCTTCAGCAGCGCCATCATGCCAGACGGTCGTTGGGTGCGCTGAGCGAGCGGATAGCATCAGCGCCTAGCGATGGCACTGCAAACGGGGCGTTAAGAATGAAGAAAGCACGTCGATCGCTCGGTGCATCGATCCACAACGATTGTGCGAACTACGATAAGGAGAATCAGTGCATCACATCAACTCCTCATCCAGCGTCTGGAAGAACCGTGGGGTCGCCGTACACGATGGCTCTGCGTGATGTGAGCAACATTACTCCCAACACAACGCCCTGCCGCCCATCGAATGCAACGCCGCAGAGCCGGAAGCGAACTCTAGCAGCGTCACCCGTCTCGACGGGGCGAACGCTAGCCACAAGGGGGAAGGAGAACGTGGAGAGTATCCGGGAAACGTACGCGACTACTTTGCCAACTTTCGACATCGAATACTCGCCGTGCGGTGTAAAAAATGTTCCCTATCTGGCACTGCGCGGACTGGGACTTGCCGACTTCGACAAACCCGGTCGATACTTTGCCACGGACGAGGAAGAGCCGATACCGAAGCGAGTGAAGACGTCGAAAACGAAGTCGCTGGCGAACGAAGACGTTCCTATGAATGTAGAAAAAATTAATCCTTGTTTGACTCCCTTGTCGTCACGATTGTCTGATCTGTGTTTCAATAAGATTAATTTCAAACGGCCGTTGTCTGTGGGGAAAACCATAAACCTGTTACCCCCACCACCACCGCCCCCATCGTCTTCGTCCACCGAGACCATCGAAGATAACGAACTGTCCCTGAACTCCTCGGAAATGGGCGATTTGACCCTCGATAAAATGATTGATGCAATTCTGGAGAGCGCCAAAAAGGATAGCCGCTGGGCCACACCACGCCCGAAACGCTCGTCTAGCGTCAAATCGAAACAATCGAAAGGATCCTCACCAACCTACACGCCCGCCGATGATCCAGCGGCAGATCTTTACCTCGGCCATCAGTTTCCATCCGGTTTGCTGCGCCAGGAACGGGAAACGACCATAATCCTCGAGGAAACTAGCCACATCAACGAGCGCGAGGTCAAAACTCCGGACGTCAAACGAGACCAGTTTCACAAGGCCACGGCCAGCATCACGAAGGGAGGCTATGTTCGCCAGTCGCTGAGCAAACTCATGATGGCAAGCCCACTGGAGGCGGCCTGCCATTTGCGTCGCCAAAAGGCGGTACGAAGAAAACACAAGCTAGAAGCGGCTGGCAACGCGCTGCGAGCGGAACTGCAGCGGCCGGACATGCTGCGGGAAGACTCCCGCCCGGCTAGCCCCGAAACGCCGTACGTACTCTGCAATGAGTCGAAAATGAGTGAAATGAATGTGATGCAAACGCCGATCCGAGACGAAACCGAAGCCCAGGAGCTCGAAAATCCCCCGCAGCAAGTATTGTCGGCAAACGCGACCCCAAACATCCGGTCGATTGACTTGCAAGGAACGTCGACGCCGACTGGGGAATCGATCGGGAAAACGCGTAAATGTCTCACTTTTTCTCCTACGCTCAGTGAAGATTCGATAGAAAAACGTCGCTCGGTAGCGTCGTCGACTAACTCAAGAATGAGCACGATGGTGACGTCGAGCTCATCGGGTGCAGCCGTTCGCGGCACGTTGGAGCTTAGCATCGGTCTCGAGCAGGATCGACGACTGCAAGTACACGGTGAGTGGTGTATGGTATGGCATCGTTGAAGCCGTTTTAGTTTCCATTTTTTTCATTTCCGCATTACCACACGCGGTAACACGCGTGTACCAAGCCGCGCTAACTGTATAATGAACGTTTGTCGCACCTTACCTTACTCCTCACAGTGGTACGATGCAAGGACCTTCAACGGACTGCCTCTGCTGGAAGTACGGCTGGTTGCAATGCCATCAACGCGTACGTGAAGCTGGCATTGATCAACCTAGCCGATTCGCAAGCGAAACAGAAGGATTCCGGATTCCAGCGAACGACGGTACACCGGAACTCACACTGCCCTTACTACGATCAGCGCTTCCATTTCGAAGTTTTCCCGGACGACGAGCGTCGCATTCAGCTTGCCGTGTGGCATCGGGATCGAGAGTGCAAGTAAGTAGTGTGCTAGTGCAGTAAAACACGCGCGTTGAACGCGTACTTTTCGTGACACGACCCGGTATACCGGGCGGTCTGTGCAGGAATGATTGTTTGTTGTTCTAATGCGAAGCGCTGTATGCTTTGCAGTATGGAGAAAAACACGCAGATATGTTGTGGAACAACATCTCTTTTTCTCTCAACTTTGCTCGCCACCTCTCACATCGACCGCTCTTTGCGCATGTGTGCATACTCGCTGCTAGTATCAATTCGGATGTACGGCTCTAGAATTCGGGTTTTCTACTCGTATCGCTGTTGCTTATGCGGCAGGTCGTTCTTTAGGTACGGTCCAGTTTTTTGGTTCCGGGTCCGTTTTAGTCTGTTTGATGTGCCCTCCTTCCTACGCTGCCAGGACCTAGCAGTGCAAGTGCGTTCAAAGTCGCTTCCGCTGAAGCAGTGTCGAGTGAAGCTGGATATGCCGTTCAGCTGAAAATATTGCTACAATCCAAAAGACGGGGTGAGGCACACATATTTCCAACGCTACCGAGCACGTTTTGCACCAGAGGCAGCATTTTTACTGAGACGGAGTGCAGCTCCCGGGTGGTAGCTACGTTGCCAATCAAAGATAGGGCGAATGGGTGAAAAATGTCGTACGATGGTTCAACTGCTCGCAGAATGTGGTGCGTCCTACTACTAAAACAGGGCATTTTTTCACACGTACAAAACGCACCAGTGTCGATTTGGTCGTAGATCGTGACCAGCGTGAACCAGTTACCCGGGTGAAAACGGTGTGGTAAACCCCATTTTCACTGAAAAGCAGAGTTTTTACGGGTTTAACCAGCAACAGTGCGAGAAAAGGCTGCTAAAGGAAAGCACAAGTGGAGATAAAACATAGTGCTTCCAGTGTGTGCTCATTTGTATGTGTGCGTGTGTGTATGTGTGTGTGGG
>JXXA01003600.1:0-25161 GCA_000956255.1 Anopheles punctulatus | reverse complement strand
TATATTTATTTATATATATATATAGTATACTGTTTATTGAAGTAAGGTATGCTTACCCGAACCGCCCATTATACCATGGGTAATAAAGAGCGGTGCGCGGCCTGTGGTCTCTTCTTTAGCCAAAATCGTACGAATCAAATTGTGATTCGTCAGTACAACTGTGTAAACTTGCCCCATCCATAGACCATAGATAGGTCCATATAACTGTGAAAGTCGTGTAAATGTTTCATATGGACTGCGAGCATCAATGAATGGCAAATATCCAATGAATGGTAAACCATATGGCCCTGGTGGTTTTCCTCGACGAAAATACAGATTCGAGACAAACCAACCAAATACACAAACCAAAAAAAGAATGAAGGTCAGCATTGCTGGAATAAATAAAACAAAAACAGAAAAATATATATTACACCCGAATCAATAGTCCAATATATTCTGAATGGAAAACGCTCTATATATTTACTATAAATAGTTATGTTATATGAACTAATGAATGATGAGTACATGAAAGCTTGAGCTCGACAATGGGTAATATGCATACGAAAGTATGTAAAACCATTCGATACTACGGCTGCCATGACGGTGCACCACAAATATCGGTTCAGCTGCATCCTGAAATGCACTCAGACGCAGATGGGTATGCTTACAGACATGTGATAAACCACGTGCTTATTGATGCAAGATGCTAGAATGCTCCTGTGCAAAACAACAAACTCAATACGCATTGAGCCAGTTTTGTTCGATGATCATCGACGACTGACCAAATATTCACCATTCGGAAGATACTCTAAAAATTAAAATTAGATACTCTAAAAATTAAATTAAAAATTAGTCTAGAAAGCCGGTAAAACGGCAGGCATGCCTCGGTAGTTACGCCAAATAGAAGAAGAAGAATACTCTAAAAACCTCAAGAACTTTAGTCAACCTACGAGAACATTAATTGTATCGAGGATGTGACCGTGTAAGCTGGATACAAGTGTAATATATTTGTAAAATCTTACCCTCAGAAAACCGAAATGTGCACCGAGCATTTTATGGGTTTCACAAACTGCTGCAATGCAAAACACTCCAAATTCGCAACAAATACGCAATATGAGCAATAAGTCCTGTGATTGTTTATGCGCATATGTATGGACCAAAGGAAGTATACATGTATGGACCAAAGTTCGCTATCGTGCTTTGTGTTTTTCGAATGCGATATTATAAATACTATCTTTGGTGGGTTGGAAATGCCAACGAATGAAGAGTATGATCATCGGGTTAGTTGAGCTGTTTGATCAGTTCATATCGACATCACCCACTCTACTATGAGCCAGGAATTGCCAGGACAGAGAAAGAGAGACAACTGGTGGACCAACTACCTGCACTTTGTGATAGTTGACGCTTCATGTTCCAAAGTATCGGAGTATTAACCTCCGCTTTTTTTAAAGTGCTAAAATCCATTAAATTCATTTGTTAAAATTAAGTAATTCGATTACGATTGCATAAACCAGATATTGAGCAGTTTATGCAGATGTGAAAACAGAAACTTTGTTGCAGGCGTAGACTTTTGAACGGTTCACTATAGTACACTGTATGGGATGAATATATAAAATTAAGTGTGGATTTACTATTCAGAATTGTTAACCTCATCTTATAACCAATAAAATTAACCTTTCGCCATAGAAAAACCTGGAAAGAAATAACCTAAAGTAGAGTTGATTTTTTTACCACTATAGGTACCGAGTTTACTACACCTATTTGTACCGAAGGCCACCGCTAATTAACAAACATTTAAAGGTTGTTTAAATCTGTAAACGATCAAAATGACCGCTTTTGGCACAAATAACTTCTTTTTACCTCAAAAATGGAAGCGGTGACAAAAATTACGAATAATGTATAATATTTTGCCTAAGTGATTTAAAGAGCAACTCTTTTTAGTTAATTTTTCCACTTTTGGTGTCTGAGATTTTTAAAAAAGTATTTTAGCAAAACTGTCTAAATGACTGCAAATTTAAAGCGTTAAGAAATTATTATTTTTAAAAAATGTTGTTCATACTAGGAGTCTGGACGATAATTCTGGACGAGGTTTGGAAGTGGGCGATTTTCAGACATCTTTCTTCAATAGATATTGAAATCAGTGTTCTGTGCAGTCTGTCCCATTTTAGTGTTTGCTTCTTTCCTTGTACGGTTCATCGTGGCAAAAAAAAACACAATAAAACTAGTAAATAAATAAAAAGGGAATTTGTCATCACATTTTTTTGAATAGTTATAATAGTTCACGTTCAAGTTGTTATGAAAGTGTTCACCACGATCCCGTTTTTACCGTTTTCCACTAGCGAAAATGTGCTAAGAATGTGGTTTTGAAATAGTCTAGTAAACCTACGGCAAACATGGCGTCGTTAAGTGAAAGATACAGAAAGACAGAGAGAGAAAGATAGATGGAGATAGAAAGAGAGAGTGAAAGGGAAAGAGAGAGAGAAAGAAAGGAGAGGGAAAGATTCAACTTTTTACGCGTGTATAGGTAAATGAAATAAAATTTAATCTTATTTTACACATTTTCAACATTTGACATGCAATCAATCTGAATGTTTAATTTTTAGCTTAGTACAGCCTTTTTGATATTTTTCAGACTAAGATTGAATACATCAACGAAAAAGAACGAAATTGTTAAATCTACCTTTCAATCAGACTTATTTTCATTGAGTGTTTCAAAAGTAACAGCTACTGTTGCAAATGACAGAGAAACAATTAGAAACGCTGAACGTGTACTAATAAAAAAAAAGAAAATTCAGTTTAAAAACCTTTATTTATGACATTTTACGAATGTTTCAATGATTCACAAAGCACACGAATAAACGAAACAAAATGAGCATGAGCTTTTATTCAATTTACTTCGTAATAGATAAACCCACGTCAAAAATCCAAACAAAACATAAAAAGTTTTATCAAAACAAGCATAACAATATACACACTACTGTAAGAAATACGATCGAAATGTCAAAACAAACTGTATGTTGTATGCGTTCACCATAGCACGTTCCATATTGGAATGTTGGCACGAACACATCCATGAACATTTGTAACAAGGAAACATAAGATCAGCATCATGGAATTGTGCTAAATAAAAACAACTGCCTGTGTTATGAGTAAATTTGGATTTGATTGATTCAGTAGAGAATAGTGAAACAATCTGAATTCTCTATGGAATTACAAAACGATACTGCAAACCATCGGATTATCTCTTCTTTTCAAACATAATTGAATTCCACATGTTCCTTGAAGAGAGTTTTCATGAATATGACAAGCCGGCAATGCTACTACAACATCTCTATCGTATACTCGGTACAATATGTGAACAATGCTTTACGCACTTACCTATAAAACACTTTAAATCTTTTTGAAACTGAAAAATAAAAGCTACAAAACTGAACTATTTCACTTCACAATCTTCCTTTTTCACCGGCTCAACCGCAACTGCAGCAGTTTTCAAATCGCCGTCACATAAATATCTGAACGCTGTTCTGAATTTGATAGTCAAATGGCATGATCAGACTTTTTAATGCGCAAACTCTGGAAGATGCTGACACAACACCTCTCCCGATGGAATTGTCTGTAAAACCATTGGTTGACGCGTCTTACTACTGCTGTGGAAGAACTGACCAACAACATGAATGACAGCGCGTGTGTGAACTGATTCTTTGAAGTTTCTTGTTCTTAATATTATTTTATTTTTGTTAACCTTGACTTCATTCAATTCTCTTTGCGCTTTCGCTCGCAACCAACCATTTGGTGGGTTCTTTAGCTGTAGGATATATGATTGGCTCTATTCGGTTTGTCTCGCATAACTTTGAGCGTTTGAGTTCGGTTCGGTTAGAGTAGCAAGGTCTCTTACCCGTGTCTGGTGTAGCTCGGATTATATTTGAACAGATTCAGGGAGCGTTAAGTTACATAAAAACATTCTGTAATGTATTCGTTTTAGTAATGGCTTCATGTAACATGCAGCTTTGGACCAATAATTTTGCAAATTAATAAATAAAATAATTCCAGCCTTTCAATTCATTTTGATTTTTGCACTAACGTTCGTTTAAGATCCTTCTTTTGATGCATGGATTTGGAGTGACCAGTTATATCCGGTTGGGCTATTTTCTCCGATTTTTACTAAGTTCTATACATAATGTTGGATTTGATATGAATATTCCTAATCAATTAGAACAACAATTTAGAAAATACAATATCAACGTTTTATAAGAACTTTAAAAGGAAGAAACTCCAAATCGACACCATTAGATGTTTTGTATAAAGTAAACAAATTCCTTGTATAAAAAAAACGATTTGTGACTCATTTCATCATCCTCCAGAGTAGAGCAGAGAGCCCTTAAGAGAAGAGACGTTAAAGTTTATGGTATTAAGGTGAGGAGATGTGGGTAGTTAGGCAAAGGGCAATCAAACAGCCCTCTCACTTGTAGTGTTAGAACGAAAAAAGTAGTCCGTAGGCTCAGTCTTTCGTCGATTGTTACAATAATACTTTAGCTAATTTTACTGCATCAATTATTCCAAAAGAATTATTTATTGTCTTTACATATTGAATTCAGCCCCCACCTTCATAACTAGCTTTTACTGCTTTTACTTCATAAGTATTTTACTGCGAGTATAGTAAAGTAATAATTTGAAAATAGTTTTTTTTCAAAACTGTAATTTTTATCTGACAGTAACTGTAACTATAATTTGAAAACTGTAATATATTTATACATACATGAATATATTTTTATAAATACATATAAATATATAGATATATACAGATGAACTAAGCATTTAAATAAAACCGATCTATAACAAAAGCCTATGCTGGCTTTCCGGAATTCCCTTCACAGTTTTCTCTTTTGCCATGTACAGGCAAGTGATGGCGAAGAAAGTAGCTCAGACCATAATACAATGATATAATTTTCTTCGTCCCAGTAATACCCATCTGGCATGGAGAGGTGCAAACCCTTCTTCTGGGTGAAGTAACGTAAGACGTTGGGCGAAAGACTAAGCTGGCCGCATTTTGCCCGGTCTCTTCCACCCTCAAAGAAGTCGGTAACCTACTTGGCAGCCTACGTCAGATTACTCAAAGAACAGTAGAGCTGGAGAAATGAGGAAGAAAAAAGAAAAACTGGGACGAATGTAACTTTTCCACACCCCTGACAACTGCCATCACCCTGCCCGCGTCGTTATTACCAGCATCTTAGCTATCCCCAACGAATTGCGGGATTTCGTACTTTCATAATATCCATGTACGATGTTGACGACGTACCGGATCGGGTTGGTCGCTTGATTGTGGCTTGGTGGTCGTTCTTCCTTCCTGATCGTGTCGGGACGGTTGCCGCTGCTCAAGATCTCGTTTGTGATCAAGACTATGATGATGACAACTACAAAAACAACAGCAACCGTCGGTATTGGTATATCTACCTTCAATTAGCTTTCCCTACACCAGCCTCTGTGATGTTAGGAGTTGATGGGAAAAGGCGAATTTCGAAACAAAGTTCTGCTTCAATGTTTGCCTTCACTGTCACCTCTCTTCGAGGGATTTAGTGCTTTTTTACCCGACACACCATACCTAGTGTACCTCCGCGCACCTACCTAACCACCGGTATACAAGTGTTTCTGCTTTTGCCATTACCGATGCTCTTCCAGGTTGTAAGACAAATTTAGCACACCGGCCAGGCAAGGCATCCATATAAGCCAGATCCTCTCCCGGCGTCGTTATCGTTTACCGCGGTTGACCTAAAAATTGATACTCATAGTCACCTCATTTTCTTTATGTCGTGAGAGATTTTCTCACAGTACGTGTCGTTTTATACAGTAATTTGTTGTACCCGCCGGCTAACATTATACCGATGCATGAATGATTCAACCCTTTGAAAATGCAATAATCTTTGTTCGAAACTAGCAGTTTAGCTTTCAGTGGATTCGTTAAAAATGTAAACTATTTAACTATATCCAAATCTTGTTTTATGTTTCAGCTCATGTTTTAGCTTAGCGCAATTTGGTCAGATTTGAATTAATTGCACTATATCGAATTTTCACTATGGTTTGGTCAGAATTTTAAACAAACACTTCTTTATTAACTACTAACAACGTCTAATGCTGCTCTAATTTGCTAATTATCGAAGCACCTGTTTCGTCGCCAACACAACTATCACATACCCATAGTGAGCTAGTTTTTTTAGCGTTCAGCATTCATCTTGGCTTGTCGTACCACGGTGCCCAACGCCCACTGCAATGCTTGCTGAGATTTGTGCACAAATACATACAAAACGGCATGCATGAACTATCTTAACATAAAGGTGTATTTTCTTCAACTCCACAGGTCAATGACACTGCTTCCTGACCTCCTTTCTTTACAAAAATTGTTTTTATTTGTAATACTATCTCTTGCAGACTGGTAGGTGCTGATAATTTTAATGAATACATTTTTGTGAGTTCTTTTTGTTCATTTGACCGACTAAAATTCACCAGTGTTTACAAAGTTGATTTTTTAAAAAGGATTGCTCCATGCAGCCTGGTGAATTTAATGTTGTACAAACATAGAATAATATTTGCTTTGAAGAAGCGAGTCTTTTTTTATCATATTTTATATTTTTACTATTTCATTACGAATCTCTGGAATGACATAAACTTGTAGGCCTATTGCTACAGCGTTAGATTTTACTAACGTGACTGTTTAATCCTGTATGAATAATTTGCTCGCTGTAACATGGCGAATAGCCCAATAAATTGGGTTTTAAATTCTTAGATTATTTTTAAAAGCTACACAAATATATATAATTTTTGATGGCAATATAGCAATGTTACAATAAACCATCAGCTGTAAGCCTTTACTAAGGCTATAAGCCTTTTGCAGAATGGCTGCCAGTATCGGTGCTGAAATGTAAGAACCTAATCAGCAATTTTTTTTGCCGTTAGCATGAGAGGGACTTACAAACGATACTGTGTTATGCGTTATGCAAATAAAAACATAATCATATACAAATAAAATTACAGCAAAACTGTATTCAATCATGTATGGGTATTTTGATGCTAGATATAGTTGGAGGGCGGTCCGATGGTTGAGAGGTAGCGGTGCCGGTCCTTCACACGACAGGACCGGTACCACAATCCTATTCAGACCGTTTCTCGCTAGTGAGAAGTGACTAACCAGCTACGGTGGTATAAAACAGTCTAGTGAACCAGCCAGCCGGTAAAACAGCGAGGGGGGGTATGACTGAGGTCGTTACGCTAAAGAAGAGGAAGAAATATAAGACGACATGCCTTACCAATAAACTGAGTTCATTGACACGAACGAATTTAATTTATTTAAATGTCAACACTAATACTAGCAGGGATTGTAGACGGATGTACAAGCATGTATATTAAAGATATATACACTCAGACACTGATTATACAACTGAGACACTTAAAGATGAACACGTCTTTTGGAGCTGTGAACTAGTTAGGAAATATTTAAAATGATAAATACAAAATCTACCCTTACAAATTTTTATGTAACTGTTTAATGCATCTTGTTGAATTGAATTTATAGTTTTACGCTTTGCTGTTTGTTTAAATTGTCGCATTTGTTAGTGAAAATGTTATGTCCTTTAATCTTAGGAGGGTGAATTCATCAACTCCCAGTTGTTTTGTATCATTAAATGTTTGATGAAATATAATCCGTAGACAATAATGGATTGTATTGAAAAATAAATGTATGAACAAACATCCAACTAAAAAATTAGAGTAAAAATTGTAAAAGAGAATATGTGAATGCGAATATGCTTTCAAAATCAATACAAATAAATCAAAATTACGACAGTCAAAACTGTAGTAGATTCAATGCCATTTTTACGGACTGACCGTCAGCCAGTGTTAGTCATGGCTGCAAAATGTGTGCTAAGAGTTCAACAACCGATCTCATGAACATATAACCGTATTGAATTAAATCAGGCAGCAACTGGTTGGTGCAGCCTGTTGTCTGCCAATACCTTACGGCGGCAGATATCTTTTTCCGTATTCCTGTATATTATCTCCTTAGCTTCGTTTACCGATTAGCAGTTTGCCAAGCTGTCTTGTACCCAGGTGCATAAACACTTGAACGTTCATGCGAATGCGGACGTGGTAAACAGACACATTGCAAAGTGTTCGGACTTTCACTATCAAAGGTAATTGAACCTTTAGGCCAACGCTTTGCTCGATACCACCAGCACTCAGCTTGCCGCTAATAAACAACTTACCGGTTTGCGGTCTTTTGATGTCGCATACTTCCTCCTTCAAGTTCTGTTACTCTCGACATAACCAGCTTGTGCTCGCTTCAGTGTATGATACGAATACCAATTGCTCGTGTGTTCTAAATTTGACGGACTTTTGCGTAGTTTTGGATAAGAAATATGAACATAGTGTGAGATTTGTTCTCAAGACAACTTTTTTTTGTGTTACTCCATGTTACTCCTAAGAACTGTTCTTAAATGTTTTAAAATAAATGTTGGCATCGAATTAAACGGAATATATCGCAATAATACTGTTAACCATACATCAGGTGTTACAAGCTATAATTCACAGTTATTTGAAAGGACGGCCGCAAAAATTTCCTTTTATAGTACATGACACAATGGTAAGAATAGTATTTTTTGCCCAGCACATTAGTTGCCGAAACTTAGTGCTATGAATATTCATTGGATTGTTAGGTTCCCTAATCATTGGCACAGCATGAAATACCTTATTTGGTGTTATTTTTCCATCTTTGGCATTTTTTTACTTATTTATTATTACAAACTTTGTTGCGTAAATATTTCTTCGATAAACCTGAGTAAACTTGGATAAAGTTGTAAGAGAAATAAGACGGCTCGGCTAAGATTCGCTGTGATGTTGTTTTATGGTGAATGTTACATAATTTCACTATAGTCGAAAGGTCATTTGATTATTGATCAAATTTCACAGTTTCATGGATTATGCATCAAATTACCAATCGATTGGACATTGTTTAAATTTGTTTCAAGAGCAATTTGGTTCGAATTGCAACGCAATGAAACTATCAATGGAATGGTGCAAGTTTGTCCAACAAGATAGCCTTTTCGATTGCGTTACATAAAAAAATGATTTCATGTTTAATCTAAAGATTGTATAAACTTATATCTATTTGAAATTTTGCATAATTCCATATCCATAAAGTATTAAAAGTACAAATTTGCTCATGATCGTGCTGTACTTTACCTGTGGAGCAGTTTCTATCTGCATCTACAGAAGAATAAAAGGACGGCACGTACGAATTTTGTAAAAAAATGGCTAATTAAGTAAGCATATTACATGATGAGTACAGAATAAACTAAACAGCATACAAAACGGCGCGGTTTAAAAAAGCCAAATCGTGTTACTAAGGAAGAAAAAAATAGCGAAGAAATTTACGACAGAGGTATTGGTTAATCGTAAAATTGGTCAAATGCCTGACAAACACCCCAAACGAAGACACACAAACCAGACAAAAAGATCAACCGTCGTCGCTGGCCGGTCAAGCCGGTCATCAATAGTACGACCGGTACCAAAGTAAACCTCGTTTTTCGTCATATCGCATTCTCCTCACGTTTTGAAGCAAGTCTGACCGGTGGGCAGATATGAAGACCGACCTGATGATGATGTACTTGGGCCAAGAGTGGACGTTGCGAGTTTGGGTGTGCGACTCGCCGAGAGGATGGTGCAGACTTTTGCTTTAGGTAACGCTCGGTTAATGAACTCACACGAATTTCTGTCCAGACTTTCTCCAGTCAGCTGGTCGGTATTCAAATTAGGACCTCAATATGCCGTTTTTTTGTATGGGCCTTGATTTTTGTTTCCCATCGAGTTTATGTCTTTCGATTTAGTTATTACTCGAGAGGTGTTTCGCTACTGTCGTAAAGTATGTGTAGCTACGTAAGAAATGGTTTTGAGCATAAATCTTAGTTATGCGTACAATACAAAAAAAAGTTTGATAAATAATCATCCCTGCTAGAAAATAATGCATAGTATAATAAATATACGGCGGTGGTTGTAAAACGAGGAATATTTAACAGTTACACATATTTAGCAAATGATATCACATTAAATACAACGTAAACTACTAAAAATTCAAACTAATTTCTATTAGATGTTAACAATAAACTATTAACTGATTGTATCATTTAAACACCACAACCTTAATTAATCTGCTCGTTGAGAAAATAACGATGAAGTAAGTTTAATTTAAATAGCTCAAATACGCAATTTACGTTCTGTAAAATTGTAATATTATAAAAAGCGAAGGTTTATTATATTACACTCTGCAAATGAATAGCGATTTACGGAATTATTGAACAAAACGTAGTGTTTTAAGACTTGTAAAATTTACGTATTACTCTCGTAAATTGGACAATTTTGGTAAAATCCAATACTATAATCGTGTAGTCGTGAACAGTTGAAAAATATGAAAAATTAAAGCATATTTCTTTTCTTCATAATCGATTATGTAATGCACAGTACACTTCCCAAGCATTTCGCTTAACTTTCAAATTCCTTTATATTTGTATTCAATAACCAAAATATAGAATTTTTTGAACGACACATACAATTAAACCGTTTAAAGTCGTGAATGTTACAATGAATAATAATTAAATTAAGAAAATTTGACAATTTCATACGATATAAGATGCACCATGCTTACTTACTTATCTATAACTACTGTCGCGTATATGCTGAATCGTGTTGTACAATTTACATCAAGGTATGCAAAACCGTGAGAAAAACTCAGTGTAGTTATTAGAAGAATACAACAGTCTAAATGGACAAGCACTGATGTTAAATAAGCGGCGCGACGCGGATGAACGTAGCGTAGTTTCATTCAATAATAATTACAACTACTACACTGACAACAGCATAGACGACGACAAACATGGGAGCAAAGAAAGACGTTCAACAAGTCGACGATGTTGGGACGGTCAATGAACTCCAAGATTTGCCCCCTTCGATGACCCATATTTGAAGCGAAAATCTAGAACACTAGGTGACAGCGGCGAGCTGCGCACACGACAGGGTTATCTTTCTCTTTATTGTGCTATCTTTCGAAGGGGAGTTGAGGAAGGCCCGATGTCTGAGGTGGATACAGAAGGGTAGTTTCTGGAATGGAATGTTTGGCAGGAAAAATGGAAAGAGAAAAACGGGGAACACGCATGGAAAGAGCACTGCATGCAAATTAACCCATGTGTACGAAGGCAGAGTCTACTGCCAGTTCGGATTGGGATAAAAAATTATTGAAATAATTTGTAAATTCTCTACACGCATTATGAATTAAAGTGTGTTTTCGTTTAAAACTGAATGCAAAAAATTATTGAAATAAAAATATTTAAGATAGTGAGACCTTTCGATTACGATTTTACGAAGAGTTACATGTATATAAATTGTTTTAATTTACAAGAATTAGCACAGTGCTAATTACTAATCTACACAACAAAAATTATATCACCCAAAAAATGGGCATTAATTCATCACGACCAACAGAATGTTTCCAAAGTTTTGCTGTCAAATGATTTTTAATGTTTTCGGTTTTAGCTGATCTTGCTTTGAAAACGAATGCTTCTAAAACAAAATAAAGCAGCGCATTGCAATCCATCGAACAAGACATTAGACTCAACAAACCTATGCAATCCTTTGGTGATGATCCATGAGACGGACACGACTAACACGACAAAAATCAAGTCTGTTAGGTTTTATCTGATATCAGACATATTGATACGTTCATCTGTAATCCTTAATGGTGTTTTTAAATGAAAAAATAACTCTTGTTTACCTTTGTGAAACAGTTGATATAAATATCGATCAGAAATAGGATTTGCTGCGATGCTTTGTTTGGCTTTTGTGTCAGGCAGCAGACATCTACGACTAGTGATCAAGTCCCACTAATTAGTTCATAGAGCGCGATGTTGAGGGTACTGTGAAAGTGAAAAATTACAAATGTGAATCACTGTATGGGCTTTTTTTAATTTTTCTTCAGTACCACCACTTCGTTAAGAGTAATACTATCGTTCCGATACTTCCGTCCTTCTCAAATCTGTGTTGGGGTACGAGGTGGGACTTATTATCATCAACATCATCATCATCATCATCATCTACGAGAACATCCTATCGAACCTGTTTATTTTTTTGTTTTTCTAGAGATTACAGTACGCTGCCTAAATTAGACAATCCTGTTTGTTGCATGTCAAACCCGATTTGAGCTAACAATTTAGAAATGCTACGAGAATAAAACTAGTAGTGCTTTAATTATGGAACGCACTGTATGTTCTGCAAATAGCCTCGTGATGTCTCTTTAAAGCCGTTCGTGGTGTCGATATCCCTTTAAATACTCTATGTTTTGCACGTTCTCGTAATAAAATTCTTTCTTCGCTCCTTAAAAATCCATTTTCATCCATAGCTGTTTATACGTCGTGTCAATCTTTGTAAGCAACAATACGATTTTCAACTGTTCTGCACATATTTTAGTATTAACGTGTTTAATTATAGTTAATTGAAATCAGAGAAGTCACGGTGTACATTTTAAAGAACTTGTGGCGCAAAGTACAAACCGAACTTTCATGCGGATCGGAAAACTGCACTCTGCGTTGCTTCTAGAGTTTTAAGGGTTTTTAAAGCGAGGAAATGCACTGTAAATGTTAATCCCCGTTATGTTAAAGATGACTTCAATACGGTGCATCGGACTTGCGGTGTGTCGTGGTGCGATGATGACCATTACCAGGCATTACCCTAACATATTGGGTAGAAGAGTTTCAATTTTTAGTATAAAAAACCTTTTTCATTCCTTCCAACTCAAAGAGGAATTATGAAACAAAAAATCAAAATCGAAATATCTTGGGTCGAGCTTGTTACAAAATGTATGTATTATTATGGTTAGGGCGGCCTTAAAAGGAGTGACGAGCGAGCGACGAGTGAATAGCCAGGAGTGACTTACAAGCTATGGTGGTAAAATTGGTTTAGAAAGACGGAAACGGCAGGCATGACTTCGGTCGTTACGCCAAATAGAAGAAGAAGAAGAAGAATTATTATGTATCATTGTGTATTATTAAAGTATAAGTAAACATGATTCACAGACTTTTGGGATTAGAAAGATGATTAAAATAAAAAAGACGTCATCGAATAACACGTTATGTTCATGATTGACGAGTGACTGAACTCGGATGAGCCTCATACGAAGATAATAAGAATAGTTGTCGTTACTGACTTCTAAATAATTAATGACGATATCTTGGTTAACTACCACTGTTTCTACGGTTTCTAAGGTATACGGCTTTTTAATCTTATCTAGATATTGTTTCGTGCATTGCGAAGTATGATTTTTATTTTTTAAATACAATTTGGACGGCTTTAGTTGTATTTATATATTTCAAAGGAAGATATATTTTTATTGAATGTTGACTCAATCCATGGTTAGCAACATTCATATTACAGATGAATTCTTCAACACATTCCAGTAGTGACGAATGTAAGATATTTAAATTCCTCTATAGCATACTTTGCTTCCTAAAAATAGAAAAAAGTGTAATGCGTATGTTTCAGATGAAGTATTGTTCCAATATTACCTTTTTAACATCCTCATTTTCGTCCAATAGAAGCACGTCTAAATAATCTTTTATTTCGCTTGTCCATCGTTTCTGCAATGCTAAACAACTGAATCTGGCCAATATACGTAGAAGCATGCATGTGCGTAGCCTGTTAAAAATTAGGTACAATAATTAGCAATAATATGTAAAGAAACAAAAAACAAAAAATTAACCCACCGAAGTACAGCATCTCCATGTTTCAGTAACGACATAATATTAACATTCTCGTGAAATATTATTTGTTCGATGATCTCAGCATTTTCCGGAAGTTCTCGTAAGGCACAGTTAAGAAGTGCCAGTAATGTGCAAACTAAACGTACGTATTCATCATTAACGTCTACGACATTGATAAAACTGACAAACAATTCTTTTGCGCCAAGGATTTCTATTGCGTCGCAGAACTGATTTAAAAATATGTCTCCCATATGAATAAGATAGCACATTAAATCATATAAAGCTATGAGCGTCTTAATCTCATCATTATCTAAAGAAGAAAGGTGCTGAAGAGAGCACACCGATTGATTGCAATTCAGTCGAGAGTGGCTTCCGCTAGTTGAAGAGCCTTCGTCGGTTCGTTTGTTACATAGGAGCTTCGAAGCGTATACCAAATTCGGCACTAGCTTTAGTTCGCCGTACACATTAATTATGTCCCTCAATATTGATGGAGGTGTGTTGAGCGCTAGTGGTAAACTTAGTAAATGAGCAACGTTTTCTACTACTTTAGCACTTGCCCGACAGTTGCGTAGCGGAGCCACAATAATACATACAAAATTCTGTTGCTTTAACGATTCCAATTCTCCGTCGAGTACCTCTTGTATAGAACGTTGTAGAAAAGCTAGCCATTCTTCATTTTCTATCGGAGGATTTTGCGATTCATCGCAAGAGTCCCATCCTGGAAGCAAGTTTGGTGTCATTTTTTCCGTACATTTTTCTTGTGCACTGTCATGTGCAACAACGGACGATGTTCTAAGGCCATTTTGATTTCGAGCAGTTCCTTGCTTGTTTGATTCAATGCGTAATGAAAAATTATCAATGCTTTGGCTAAGCTTCCGCCTTTCTAACTCTTGAGATCTCACACATCCAGGAATTACATTTTCTTTTGATGTATGAAGTTGTAACACCTCACCACTTTGCTCTATTATCGGTGCAGTAGGTGTGGGACGATGTAGCGTAATAATAGGGAAATTATCGTTGAAGCGGTTAACAATGAGATTTGAATTTTCCAGCAGCTGGATAGGTGGTGTTTGTTGTTCTTCTTTAATTACATCATACAAACTAGCTTTTTGTGTTTTTGAAGCATGCTGGAAATCGTTAAACTCGTTAAACGTTTTTGTTGTAGGGTTGTTACCACCGCATTCATCAGTGTCCGTTTCTTGATATTCAATATCGCTTTGTAAAATAACATTAATACTATCCTTAGACGTTGTCAGTTCTTCTTCAAATGATTTTGTCTGCTGCGTTTTAGTCATACTAATTCTGTTAGAAATTTGCTTGGCTTGATTATTTTTTTCGCGTGACTGCGATGCAGTTAGTGGATGTGTAAATGGTGACGGAGGAGTACTTTCTTCGATGATTACAATGTGACCTTTCACAAATGCATGTTCAAGAATTTTGGCCCAACTCATACGCCTGGAAGGATCTCTTTCAAGTAAACCTTGGACGAATGAAATGCAGACGGTTGTCAAATAGCTGGGCCACTTGATATACTGATTACGAATTAGGCGAACTAAATGAATCATTGACGTGGAACTAAATGGTGGTTCGCCTGCAAGCATTTCGTAGATAATACATCCAAGAGACCACAAGTCGGCATGATGATCATATGGTTTTGCTTCTAGCAATTCTGGTGCCATATAAAGAGGTGTTCCTTTGATGGATGTTAATACGTGTGTCCCCATAGTCATATTTCGAGCAAAACCAAAATCACACAATTTTGCACGCATATTTCGATCAAGCAATATGTTCTGCGGCTTCAAATCTCGATGCAGTATACGATGCGAATGAAGATAGTAAAGTGCAGACACAAGATCAAAGGTGATACATTGTGTTTTTGGTTCTCCTAATGATCCATCCCTCAACAAGGTGTGTAAGTCCGATTTTGCATATTCCGTAACAACTACAATTTCGTTGTTTGTTTCGAACGAATCCAACATACGAATAATATTTGGATGTTTAAGATTTTGCTGTATTTCACATTCTCCTCGTAATCCTTTTAGTTCGCGTCCAGAGCGGCCACGCTGTTATGAAATAAAAGATGAATTGAAATTAATTTACACCATTCTACAACAGATAAGCAGAATTTTGACGTTTTGCAGCCCAGGAGATAATTCTGCAACCCGGAATATGATCAAGCATCGCTCTCTGCGAGCAGCTTACCTTGTTTATGACTTTGAGAGCGACTATAGTTGTAGTAGTTTTGTCTACGGCTTTATACACTTTTCCGAATGAACCTTCACCGATAAGGTCACTAAGCACGTATTTTTCCATTATAATGGGACTTAATTAGCTGGATTAATGCTGCTTTCTGCCGCTCGTACCACACAAGATCCATAAATGTAAACAAACAAATATACTGTCAAATGAGACCGGCACAGTAGGATACCCAACGGACATTTTTGCACAGATTTCATATTTTTTCAATGCATAATTAATTTTAAATGATAATGCTTCCATAAACCGTTGGTTCATTGACTAAATTTGTACCGTACTGTCATCTCAGCTAAATTTATATGAAACTAATATTTTTTTGCAAGGTGTATTCAACTATTGCGTGTAAATATTTGTATATTTCATTCCTTTTGTAGTATTCTATTAAAAATAGCGTACTGTTCAAAACTGCTCATAATTCAGAATCTTCATATCTCGAGGGCTTTTTGTATGCTGTCACGTAGCATTGGGTAGTTACTTAAAAAGTCGTTCAAATCTAAAATACATCTAAATCTTATTAACTCCTTGTGGGAGGAATTGTTCAGGGACACGGTAGTTTTTAAGATTTAAAATAGCGGTGAAAGCAAAGAGTGAACGAGAAAAAGTTGTACATGAATACTTTCAGAGTAAGGATGTGTCACATCGTGCCATGGAAAAAAGGTGGGGAATAGGAAATCAAGCGAATGGCTTTTGATATTTAAAAATTCGGAATCTTGCAACCGTGACGAGAAACAGAATATGATTGGAAGCTATGAGGTATCCTCTATAATGAAAAAATAATTATTACAAAATTATTTGATTTGAAGGTTTTTAGATATTATTTATGATCTTAGATTTAGACCAAATGTTTTCCAAACCCCTATTTTGTCTTCCCGATTTTTTGTATGCAATGTAAAATAAATTGTAAAAATGTATTATACTTTAAATTACAATAACAAAAAAACCAGTCCTATCAAAAAAACTAAAATAAAGTATGGAAAATTAAAAACTGGTAAAAACAACAAAAAACAATCAAAGTACAGCTCTGTTTAGATAAACTACATTTACTTGGAAAACAAGTAAATTACATAGCTACGGATAAATTAAGTTGTGCTGCACTAGAAAAGTATTTTTGGACAATTGATTTTAACAGTACATTTCAAAATGGTTTTTTCATAAAAGTGTTCTGTAATTTTTTAAACAACCTGTTGAAGTTCTCGTTCGATTTTGGCTATAAATTATCCTCCGTTACTAATGACATTTAGCTTCGTTTTGTTCACACCATTTTGGAGCAACGGCTTCAGGCTGTAATCCGCGAACGATGAGACGATTGCGATGGCCGAAAAAACGTGACTCTGCATCACGAGCATTTGTAGTAGGATCTGTCCAAAGCCGTTCAGCTGCTGCAGATGCACGTGGCCAAGTTCGTCCTTCGCTCGATAGCGCATCGATATATTCAGTCCATAGACAAACCTCGCCTCCCAAAACACCTTTACCTTTGGGTAACCGGTTGTTGTATACCGTTTGCCAGTTGTAATATTTAGTTACTCCCCAAAATCCATGGTCCAAATACCATGCATCTTTCGTTGATACTATAATTTTATAATCAAATTTTTGCAATTCTTGTGGCAGTTTGCTGCTTGATGGCACCCATGTTTGTATGATATACCGCTTATTCGACAAAAATTGACGAATTACGGTGGGGTCAGTTAAACTGCTCGACCATAAAATCACTGGAGTTAATGGTTGATTCAGGTTTTCTTCAAATGAATTATTAACACTGCTTTCTTTGGCACGAGATGTTGCGTTGTCCCATACTTGCAGCACTTTATCCTTAAAAAGCATAAAACATAATTAAGTGTTGTAGCTCAAAACTAAATGATGTTTTAGTTTTGGCAACTAGTTCATTTGCTCTCGCACTCGTTCTTTTTCTCTTTGTCTCTCTGTTAGACGTGCTTGAGTTGTATAGTTTTGAGATATTACTTACTTGATACTCACTCCACAGATTAAGAAAATCTGTTTCGTTCTGACCCATTCCTTGACTTTTCATATAGTTTATTATCTCTTCCGTATCATTCCAGCAGCCGATAAATACTTCATCTCCTCCCATATGGATAGCGCGTTCATGTATGTTTAAGTTAACCAACTCAAAATAGATTTGGTGCAACACATGATACAAGTTGGGATTAACTGGATTCAGTTGTCCACATGGAGGCTCGATACAAAACTTGCGCCATGGTTGTTTGTTAATACAAACGGCTAAGTCTCCGAGACCTTTTTCAGGACCCCATTGCCATCCATTGCCTGGAAAATAAATTACCGTTAATTTATTATTCACGGTTGATCAATTTGTGGAGCAAACTGCATCCACAAAACTATATTTACCTGCGTGCGCTGGGGCATCAATCTCAATGATGACACGTATTCCACGAGTTTTTGCATATTCTACTATTTCCTTCACATCATCCGGGCTATACACAGCATCATTTGTGTAGGCTCCGTAAGATGCCATTTCGGGAATGGTGTCTAGTTGCAAAGGAAAACTTTGCGTATCTGTTATATGCCAGTGAAATACATTCATTTTGGAGGCAGCCATGGCTTCAATATGTCTTTTTAAAGATTTCTTTGGAATGAAATTTCTTGCTGTATCTAGCAGTAGACCACGATGCGCAAATTTTGGTTTATCAACAATAGTTACTCGCGAAAGCATATGAAGTGTAGTATTGGTTGAGTTTAAATGATCTTTAACTACCGCTGCCAATTGCAACAAAGTTTCACAGCCGTGCCGGGCACCGTAAACGGTATTTGCTTGTATTTTAGCAACCAATGTTCCAGGATGCTGAAGTGTTAAAGTCAGATTATAACTTTCATCCGTATGCCAATCCAAATCAGTGGATGCTGATGTTACGTGCAATTGTATCAGGAGTGGGACTCCAGACGAATAATCGCAAGATGCTGCACATTCCCGTTTTAGATTGCGTATGAAATATTTTGTAGTTTCCTTAATGATTCGTTTCCCTTCAACGGATTGATTTGCAATTATATGGTCAAATCTGCGAAGGAAATAAGTATATATGAGGATTTTTGCATATAACATATAAGTGTAACGACTCACCGTATATTTGTAACATCGATAGGTGTAGTTTCCTTATCAATATATACTGTGCCAGTGGGTCGAGGCCATAACGGTCCGTACCTACCACATACTAGTCGACAATGATTCAAGTTAAAGTAGGTAGTAAAATCATGAGTGTCATTACTACGGCCGTACTCCCTTTCGCATCGTTGATCAGTTGTACATTTAAATACAACTATGACATTGGAACATACAACACTGTTAGAGAGCACATAAAGCATCAACAAAACTATGTTTTTCATATTTATTTACAATCACACACGGTTTGAGGTTTTCCCAATTCAATGTTGACAACGGTGTTCGGTTTATGCGATTCTTTCTGAATATACGGTAGGAAAAAATAAAATTAAGTATAAGGTAGAAATTAAATCATGGCTTTTCTCGAAACGCTATATGTATCAAATTAATGCAATGCGGCAGGTAGAAGATAGGTTCATAAGAACTACTATGAAACAAACAGATTTAGTAACTTTCGTTAGCTGTTTGTTCTTATTTTTTAATCGGTGCTTTCTACTAATCTGTTAAAACACGAACAGCAAGTTATGTGTCTAACATTTAATATTATTCTCTGTTCGAAATTTCACTTCATCATATCAGTTCCAAGAACACCGACCAAATCGCGTTTACTTCAACATGGGTGCACGGTTTGTAACGAATAAAACTGCCTTCCTTCGATTATGACCTCCACACTGTGACTGAGCGGTTATTGGCCTGAAAAGTGCCTCGACGCAATGGAAATTTTTTGTAACGTTTCTGTTATACGCTTTACGCAAAAAAGCTTTTATGCAACGAAGACGTGCAATCAACACGCTTGTGATTGTATTTCACCCACTTACAATCATCTTCATCATTTCTGCGGTATTTCTGTTTTCTGTTCAGTGTTAGTATGCGTGAGAGAATTAATATTTCATTAGTTTTCGTTTGTCAAGAATTCCGTTAGGATGATTACAACCAGATGAAGACAAAAAACTTTGAAACAAAAACACATTAAGCATGATGATCAAACAATATGACATATAAAGCTTTGCCATAAACGTCGTGAGTCAAAAATCAATATGACCATTTAAGTTGTTTGTTTTAACCGAACATGGTTGTAGCTCATATTACCAACAGTAATGTTGCATGATTTTCCCATGTAACGATCATCCGGAAATTTTAGTTTGTCTTAGTTGTGTTTGGCGAACTATTACTATTGATAGTATCAATCAATTAATTAATTAGAATATGTTAAATGAGCGTAAATTCGAATCGAAAAATAAACATATTACACTTATGCTACCAATACCTTTCTATTCGAAATCAATAACACTGTTTCCACACTCGACCGTCCAAATCAGACGTTCAAACGCTACTAGTTACACGTTGTCGAAAGAAACTACCAGATATCAACACAGCAAGTACCAGATCTACAGAAGAACCGCGCAGTAATACTTCAAGGCACCGTATACATTAAAGTACTGATAACGATGCCTGTACGGCACAGCAATGAGGTCAGAAGAACAGTAACAAAAATAACCAACGCAAATGTGGAATAACGTGTAATGCATTTAGTGTGATAAAATTGTTGGGCATGCATTATTTTTGCTAGTGCTTTCACATCACACTTCGTTTTTCTTTCTAAACGTTTAATTCTACGTAAACTTTTAGTCTTTTTAAACATCTGGGGATGGAAGCTGATTCGTAAAAAAAAATGTTAATATATTTACCTTTACATAAATGTATTTTTAATTTTCATTACAGCTTTATGGAAACAGGTATGCTTCATTTGCAAACCAATCCAATTTGATGCGTTAATTCAAAATTGTTAATCAAATGTAAATATTGACCTTATCTTCTACATATGCTTAAACCAGTTGGTTCTAAATTAGAAGAGAACGTCTATGTGTTAGAAATTGCAAAGATAATAACTGGCACATGGATATTCAATTTTTATTTGCGTTGGAGTTAGAATAGTCAATACATCCTGTATTACTAGTAAGATCTATCTCTTCAGAATCACATGATGTATCACTAGAGCTTGCATACGATAGATGCACATTTGATGATAGGGAAGATTTTAAACTTTCTGCGCCATAACTGCTACTGTCTTGGTGACAAAACTGACGCTGCTGAAGCGCTAATTTTTCTAGGTTTTCCTTAGAACCTGATGCAGCAACACTTGCATCTATACATACCTTCGGTTCAGTACCGTTGGGTGTATTGGGTTTATTTTGGCTTAAGCTACTATTTCTCGCTTCATTGGTGCTACGATAAGTTGAATTTTTACAAGCTGTTTGTTGAGAAAGGTCAAATTGTTCCGCATCAGTGTGAGCCGAATTTAGTGCAGACTTTGTGCTGATTATCGTGTTATTATTGTTGTAGGGGCTGTTGTTGCCGGTACTGTTGTTGTTGGTGTTGCTGCTATTGGTAGTAGCGGTTGTTTGAGAATCCGATGCTAATAATAAAATAACAACAGTAAAAATTTATTAGTCGCACATAAAACATTGGTTGTTGGGAGCATATTTTAACTTATAATCCTCTGATCAAATCCTCTGAAGAAATATCATCATTTGATTCTTACTACAAGTTTGGAATGACTTTGATTGTAGCAATTGTATTCATTTTTAGGTCACCAGTAACGTTTATTACCTACCTATTATTATTTGTGCATTACCCATACTTAAGCAACGCATTCGCCACGCATCTTGTAACAATTGCAATCGGGCTTGTTTTCTCCATTTTGCACGTCGATTTTGAAACCATACCTGTTAAAGTAAAAGCAAAACAAATGATAAATATCCGTGTCGATTGCCACCTACGAAATTAAAAGAACACATTTTTATAAATTAAAATTAGTGTTTTTGGAAATTGCTTCACTGATTATTGAGCACCCAACACTCATGGGTCAATGGAGTTGGAACAATAGATAAGTGTCTAGAACTTCAGTGTACGTAGAATTAGTGCTGATGTTAACGTTATTTTCGCAATGTGTAAATTTTTTGTATGAAATTTGCGTGTGAAGTGACTGAAAGCTTATAGTTGATTTTTTTTGTTCAGTATAAAAATTGTTAAAAAATAATGTATTGATATATTCATCAATAGTTGTTTTGCAGTTTTATTTCAAACTATCACTTTTTATTGGCCTGCATATCACTGAATCCAAGAATCTTGCAAATGGCTTATGTTGAGGACTACTATTTGCTTTCAATACTTGCTAGCGAATTTGGTATTTCCTAAGGAAATCTTATGGTTATTTATTTATTTATTTTATTTATTTTGCTTCACATGTCCTGAGCAGATCTAGCATGACACTGAATTTATTTAATTTATAGTTATTCTTCAAAACGGATTCTTCTTGACGGTTGCAGCCAACATAATTATGCTTAGTTAAACATGAGCTCTGTCGTAACTTTCTCTGCTGCATTTGAATCACTTTGCAATGAATTTGTCGCTTGGTTGCGTTAAAAACTGGGCAATCAAGCCCTGAATCATTTCTTGTATTTCATAAAACACTAAGGAACAATGTATGTGAAACATAAAAATGAGATTTTTTTAAATACTTCCATTCAATTAATTCACATTCACAATTAATTAAGATCTACACTCCATGGTACAGAAACATTAGAACTTTATTTTTTTATCACGCAACAACAAAAATCACACACCAAAACCAATCAACCAAGGCCATCTTTATAATACATGCAATGTTTATAGCCACAATAACAACAACCAAAAAAAACTACAATACGTATTAAACGTTTTATACGTTTTATAGTTTGTTGAGCCACCAAAAACACAGCACAATCTATGATTTGAAACATCAATTTTGTACCATCTGTTCAAACCATTCGTATTATTAATCACCTGAACTCGAGCTTCACTTAGATTAATTCGTAACGCAACCTCCTCCCGTAAGAAAACATCTGGATAATGGGTTTTAAGAAACAATTGTTCTAGCTCCTGCAGCTGTTGTGGTGTAAAAGTTGTACGATTCCGTCGTTGGCGACGCCTGCCAAACATGTATTCCGTTAGTAAGTCTCCAGGCATTGGAGACAAAAAAGGGCCCGCCATCGGTCGTAAGTATGTGGTGCAACAACAAATTAGCTCGAAAGATACACTGTAGAACCTGATGTAATGCACACCTTATCTAATATCGTCTAATCCAGACGATGTCCACAGAAGCACTGATTCATTTTGAATGTGATAAATATTTCTTCGAGCTCCTGTGCATAAACGAAGCCAAATCCAACAATCTGGTTTTATCTCTTTCCAAGTTTTCCCCTATGTTGTGAATTGTTTCTGTCTCCTTCTGCATTTTTCGTTTTTTTTTGCGTTTTTTCCCAACAACCCCTTACTTTGCCTTTGTACAGCATCCGAATAAAAATGCATGCGGTGAGAGGGACACGACATATCTACCACTTTATAAAAACCATCATCCTCTCTTTCATTTCAGCATTCATGAAGTAAATAATCATGCATACTTTCCACTCTAGGTTTCCCCAATTTCCCCTATTTTCAGTAACTGAGTGTATGTTGTCTCGCTTTTGGCTCGATTATCTCGTTTATTCATCAGTGATTAGTATCTGTATATATGTTATTTTTCCGTTTTAGTCACTTGAAATCAGATTGTTTACTTACCGATACAATCTATGAAAATTAAAAAATTCGAATTTAAAAAAATGTAATAATCAGATTCATTCTGATGTCATTAAATTAAGCATTATATATTACAAAATTAATTACACATTGCGAAGTTATGAAAAACTTACTTGAATGTTTACACTAAGTAAATCAAGTAAAATAAAATCTTTTGCTTCAATGCGTTACATGTGAATAATACTCTTTCATGGCATTTCGAACCTGAAAAGGATAGTTTTTGTTTAGCTTGATATTAATTTACCTACAATTATCGTGTGGGTATGTGCGCGTTTATCTCTGAATTCGTGTCCATGTTGCATGTAGCTATGGCGAACAAATTTTGCTTTTCACGCCGAGTATGCGCCTGGTAGTCTCGGGAAATCCAAAATTAATGCTAGCGCTTGCGCTTCTATTGTTATCCTAACACTTGTGCAAAGCAAACAATTATGAGTGGCGCACTGGTGAATGGGAATGAGAAAGATGATTGAAAATCTTATTCCATCTCATAATTGGAGATGCATACATCGTAACCATTCAATGTGTATTTAGATAACTTTATGTAGGGCTACAAAAGTGGAAGAGCGACTACAATACAAGCAAGGTGGCGGGTTTGTAATTTTTCCTGCATTTTCTTTGTGGTGTGGAGTAAAACAGGTTTTGCGGTAAAAAGGCGGAGCAAATCCAGGCCAATCATAACGTAAACCAAACTCAACGCTGTAATGTGTGATTGAAATTATGTTGCTGTGAGGAGTATCATTTGTTCTAAATTTGGTGGGATAATGTTGTTTAAATGTTTAAATTGTTTAAATGTTTATATAAAAAATATGTATATCAATATGCACAACCAATTACTGTGATAACTAAATTTAATTAAGCTAAGTAAACTAAATTTACTAAAATAATGTCATACCGATTGTATCCATTCAACAATTCCACTCAATAGTTTACACCTCGTTGGCATAAGTGCTACACAAGCAGCATTGATTAAGTTATATGAAAATTAACATTGTTAAGTATCGACAACTATTTTACATTGTGTCGTGTAAATTAGGATACTAAAACAAAGTATCTTTTACTATTGTTTTCAAGAAATACCAAAAATTATCCAATAAATAAAGTATGTACACAGGCATTCTTACAGTGCAGGTATGTAGAGTAGGGCCACACACGCCACTGGTTGTGGTTTCGAATCCCAACATAATAGACCACCGTGTGTTGAAGATTGATTCGGTATCAAGCTAAAGTTTATATAGTAAATGAAATCCAAGAATAACCAATCTATGTAGTTTGCTTAACAAAGGGAAAGCAATGCTCAGTGGAAGCACCACAAGTGTTTGTTTAGTGTAGTCAGTAATTCTTCCCAGTGGGTCCGATAAAAGTAGGTTTTCCTGATGGGAAAAATAAGAA